>CM055102.1:6811819-6891774 GCA_029204225.1 Diphasiastrum complanatum
CGATTAGCAATACTGAAAGTGTATGTGCATTGATTTATTTGCAAGCATTGAATTTATTCACAGATGCAGCTGCATGATCTGGGTATTTGGGACACTTTAAAATTTGAAACAAAACAACTAACAACTCAGTAAAGTTTTTAGCATGCAATCCATCAACAAGTGTAGTGTCTCCTGGGTAAATAAATTCCAATGACACTAGGTCAACCCATAGGCTTCTATAATATTTAGAAAGTATCAACTTTACCAATAACAAAAGTTCAGTAGTCATTATGGATGGCTGCTCCAAAAGATTTCAGACTAACAGTACCTGCCAGTAGGTTAGAAAAACCACTGATTTGATCATGACGAATTTTCGAACAGGTTTGAAAGGCCTCAGAAGGTCCTTGCATGCAACATAAAAGAGCACTAAGGCATACAGCGCCAGCGAATATGAGACAGTATAAACAAGAGTAATGTACAGATATCCTTGTTTGGCACTGAAATTGCCATCTTCATATTTGTTTCTTGCATAAAGCATAAACGTGGCAGCAACAAGAATGGGCTTCAATATTACAAACTGCAATCCTCCTTGCTTACACCTTCGAATGAACCTCCTGCAGCACATGCCACCATGTCAGTCATGAAAGTTTTACAGCATGTGCTATACCAATGCATTTGAAACTTAAAAGGTACAAAAGCTAAAAGTAAGCAGAACTCCATTCAAAGGGTTACCACT
Source organism: Diphasiastrum complanatum (assembly GCA_029204225.1). Taxonomy (NCBI): domain Eukaryota; kingdom Viridiplantae; phylum Streptophyta; class Lycopodiopsida; order Lycopodiales; family Lycopodiaceae; genus Diphasiastrum; species Diphasiastrum complanatum. Next base: position 6,812,535 of record CM055102.1, read on the forward strand.
TAAAATGCTATTAAGTCAAGATATACAAACCTAATGTCTAACTCAATCTGGACAAAAATGGTCTGAATGTTCTACCCATGGCCTGAAACTTTATGCTTGCAGTAATTTCCTATTCAAAGATGAAGGGGGGCACGGAAGAGACAATTTGTGTGAAGACAGGGACCATTTGTTTGTTTGTGTGAAAAGAGTCATTCTCAGAAAATGATCTCAGCTGCTTAAATTCCACCTTCCATCCAAGCATTAACCAAAGCCAAAACATACGCTCAAACAAAGAACAAAAAGGTATTGGCTCTTCAGAAAGGTAATGCAAGATTCCCTCCATATCCTGCCTTTATGATAAACTTTGAAAGAATAATAGAACAATAGAAGCCAAATGGGGTAGATTGCCATGCCATTCAAAATATAGCAGGAGAATATCCTTGCAATGTACCTAATTAACACATAGCAAGATATAAAAATCTTTCACTTACCTCCCTACTATTGATGGTCTACCAGTTCTATATCTTTCAGTACTAACATCGTTAGAGCAAAAATGATTCACGAATTTATTGAACAGGTTCTAATTACGTCATGATCTACTACATATGCTCAATATCCTTACGACTATTAAAATTGTTTGCCACCACTCGGATAAAGCACCTAGCCAAAAATTACTAAATTCTCTTGATGCAATTTCATGCAAATATTTATGCAGGAGCCAAACAACCTAAGTCAATGTGGGCTGAAGATAGCTTGGTTCTCCCATATTACAGATTGCTTACAAAAATGACGATTGAAGCAATTGATTCAGCAAGGGTTAAATGAGTCTCCTTCCCTTTCAAAATTACATTGGGTTGCGACCATGTGGCAGATGAGGTGGCATGGGACCCTTGCCACGATGGGGGAACTCAGCCCCTTATTTTAGACCTAAGCACATTGTTTGGCATGTTGAGCTGCCAAGGGCAACTCAAGAAAATTGGACCAATGGAATGGTAGGGATTTGAAGGAGCCAATCAAATTCATGCTCTCCATTTAACAAGGGTGGCCATTGTGAAAAATGTCAACTAGTTAAGTTGGTGTAATTTGGCAATTTGGAGGCCAAAGTGAAATTTCAACTTAGAAACTTATCTTTTTATGTCAATAACGTCTAAAAATAGTAGTTTACTTACTATTTTTAGCAAGTATATAAGTGGATAAGGTCAGATTTGGACCTACTACTATTGGTTAGTTGAGATACATTGAAACTAGTCACTTGTTTCTAGATTTTTGGTAAGTACTTGGAAACTACCAAATTTAGGGCAATAAGGGGCAATGTGACCAAGTGACATTATCCCTGCTATAAATGGCTACTTTCACGGAGATGCATGTTAGATGCTATATTTCTACATTGTTGATGAATCTAGATGTGCGCCCAAATTTAGCCAAAGATCTAATGATCCGTTGATATTTTGGATCTGATTCTTTCACATGGTATCAAAGCAGGTTGCAGGCTAAAGTTGGTGGCAGTGCCAAATCTAGTAGAGTATTTGAGGCTTCCAAAGCACACGTATTTCAAGATTTAGCTAATAGTTCACTCCTATGATAAGTCCAATGATGGAGGACTTGCTAGTTTCACATTATTGCTACAAAAAACTACCTCTGTATTTTCAAGCTCGCCTAAAAAACCACCTCTATATTTTCGAGCTCACCTAGAGATTACTTTGCACACCAGATCACCGCAATTGCCCCTGTTGGTTTGTTTCATTTTGCTCAAGGGCAGGGTCAAATACAACAAGTCAGAGCCTTGTTCATGATTAAGCGGTAATTAAACCTTTACTCTCACAAGTTCTAATTCTGCGATCAACATAAATCAACCACTACGAAGAACCTGTTAGGTATGTTGTGAGCTCAAAACAGGCGAGATGGAGCTGCCGGCCTTTTCATGAATCAAACAACAAAGGCTCCCAAGTACCTCACTACTAAGTAGTTTAGTTACTACACTGATGATGTTCTAGGCTACTACTAATGTTAAACAAGTTCATACTATCGACTTTTTGTTCATAAACTGCCAGTCGAACAAATGTACAATGCTTCTCCTTCAGAAGAACGTAATCAATATGTGTTGAGAGTATTTTCAATACCCTGTGTACAACTGATAAGTACTATGTCTGGCTTTCAACACAAATAGAACATATCTTGACTTCTAATGTGAGCGACTGAACATTTCAGAGCTACATATACAGAATAAGCTCCTTGACACAAAAATGTTTTCCAATTCAGATGCCAAACTAGACTTGGTAGCAACCTGCAGAAAACTTCTAATGATATATTCATAGACCAAACTCCTCTTTGAAAAAAAGGGAAGGCTCAATAAAACTATCACATGACTAACCCATCAAGAGGAATAGCTGGGAAGCAACAGGTCATCAAGTGCAAAGAAGGTTTTAAAGTTCGCCCACTGAGGTTCTGGACAACCGCTCCAGGCCCTCCAACCCACGCAAGGCATAACGACAAAAAGGTATAAATAACAAAAGCTTCATATCTGCAAGGTTAAAGTACAGCTGCAACGTCAAGTTCCAAATGTCGAAAAAATCATGATTAATCGTTGATGTAATTATTTTTCTATGATATAAGAAACATAACCATACATAAGCACCCTTTAAATGCACAATTGCATCCAATACCAGTAAAAGTACTCACATATCTCGTATTGAGTTGTAGTAAACCGAGTTCTCAATGATCACAAGTGATAGGAAAGACATTAGGGCATATACCTGCAGATATTTCATTTATAACTTTGAATCACACTCCTGCATAATAATCTTCTTCTCAACTCACAAAATAATAAATATGCAAAGGGAAGCAACTGTTCCAAGATAAAACACAAAATAAGACTAGCAATGGTGAACATGTGTCCGTGTATATGTTTGCAAGTTGCTAGAAAAATGATTTCTTCATTATTAAGAATAGTCAGAAATGCTGCTCTATAGTCAGTCTGCAGCCAATCATAATGAATAAGATAGTCGAAGTTTTTAGCCCGACAAGTGTCTGCGCATGACAGGATGCTGATGTATGTAAACAAACTAACTATCAAGTTAACATGATACACGTTGGAGCATAAGATCTCAACGATAAAATGAACTCTTGAAGCATCTAGTGGTATATCACAGCATACAGATGATATCCAAAAAGACCCAACTATAACGTGCTTGCTTCTTCGAATCAGGCCAAAAGGACTTACGGGAACCATGAAGATGATCCTAACTGTGTAACGTTGATACGTAGGCTCCGTATAATGTTTCAGATGCATGTAGATATGCCAAAGAGCCAATACTATTGCAGTACAGGTGCACAGCGCCGCAATACTGACAATAGCCAGTGGAGCCATTCCCTTCGCTTCACTCAGAGCCATGGCATTACAGGAGAAGTTCACCAGTCACTTTTCTTGGCGAGCAACTGTAAAATGTTGATAGGAATTGTCTAGGCAGGCTGTTGTCTGTTTGCACGAGCTTCAGATACTCTTGTATGATCAACGATTACCCTTCCCTTTCAAGAAGCTACATTATCATCTGATTTTCATTTGCATTTATTAGATTAAGCTGACGAATTTATGAAGAGAACTAGGCAAGAACTTTTACAGGCCATAGGGTACCAAAGCATTTTACACATCAACTCATGAAGTCTTCTTGTAATGCCTGCTATGAAGTTCTTGCGTGAGGAGCAAAGCTACAATGCGTATTGCCCCTAAGCCGCAGAATAGAACCACCCTTTGCCAGCTTATCCATTCGGTATACCTATTACTGAAATGAAGAAAGCAAGGCACGAGATTACATCGTCTTAGTCATGAGTGCTGCAGCTACCGTCCCGAATTCGGTATGCAAATAAGCTTACTCAAATCGCTCATACAGCACAAAAGGGACTCGGGCAGCTAAGCTCCCATGTCTCTCTATTTTATCAGTTTATGGATGTGCCTTCAGAATCTTCCAGATCTCGTAGGTCGTTAAAAGAATGACAACACAATTTTTACCCCAGAAAAGCTCCTTTCAAGTGCTTATAACTGTGTCTTGTACAGGTCTTTCCCAGTGGCCGTGGTCAAGCGATATGTGGTTGCGCAAAGCCCTAAATATGTGGTTTGCTTGCGAGTTCTTGGAGAGGTAATAAATCTGATATTAGATGCGGCTGAAGCTCCGCAAATCCCAGGGCAATGGCTAATAAGCTCTCCCACCTGTCCAACATAGAACACGCATCATCCATAAGCTTACGGAACATACTCACAAAATTAGCAGGAGGTGTTTAGACGTAAATAAAGCTCATATAGCTACCACAACTGTCACTAGACACAACCTGCACTAACTTATCAGCAAATATAGCACATTACCAACGATCCTGTAGCAAAGTCTTAACAAAATTCTCAAAAAGTAAAAGAAAGTACATAACATTCAGAGAGTTCCGATCCCTAGCTTAATGTGAAAGGAATCTGGATCGTGCGAGTCATACAGATCGAAATCGGCCACATTTTTTACCTGTCAACTGCGATGTAATACAAAACGATGGAGCTGGAAAGACGCGAACAGAGGAAAACCAGAGGAAGAGGGCAGAGGGAGATGGAGATGGAGATGGAAGAGATCAGGGAAAAGGAAGCATGAGGAAAAAATGAAGAAGAAGAAGCAAAGGCACCCACCCGTCAAAAAGAAGGTCTGAAATGAAGTGAAGGGTTTGGTGAGAAAGACATGACAACAGCTTGACTTGGATTCGAACTCCTGACCTCAAGGACAGCAAAGTAAGTTAGAAAACCACCCAAGCCCAAATCTAGGTCTCTCGGCAGTGTCTGCATGGAATCTAGATCTTTGTGGTGCCGGCATGGAATAGGGACAAATAGGAGTTCCTAGGCTCTTGATCTTGATTTGTGACTCTGAATATATTGTATTATGGAAGGAGCCGGGCAGAATGGCTTTTGCCCGGCTCCTTCCATTGCGTAATGGATACCTGAAATTTTTTCAGAAGCACATTACGAAGCATAATAGGCAGGTTTGACTTTGACTGACCAACACAAATGTGCCATGTGGCAGCTGTACGGAATCCGTACGGAATCCGTACGGACGGGCACAGACAGGCAGAAAAAAAAAAAAAAAAGCAAAATTTGCCTTTGAAAAAAACACATGCATTTTCTGCTTTTTAATTTATTTGAAAATGGGCATAATATGCAACACGTATCCATTACGTGCATGATAGCACTACAGAGTAGACTAGAGGAGGAGGATGAGGAGGTGGTGGTGGTGGTGTGGACCCATGGGAGCATGCAAGCACCCTCCTAACTCTTTATTTCGTTCGCTAAGCATTAAGGAGCAGGGGGAACCTAGAATTGGCACCTCCTACACTCCTTGTTTTATTTTGTTTCGTGTCATTAACAAACATATCAACTAACAAGGACAAGCCTCTGAGGGTAAGAGAGAGAGTACGCCTCATAAATCTAATGCACCATCAGCAATATGCCTTTTGCGCTAGTTCAAACTACTAAAATTTACAAATCTCAAGTGGATGATTTGTCTACATGTTTGAATTTCCTCAAGTAAAATTTCTACAATTTAAAATCCCAACTTATTGTCTACAATTTCAACTTTGTCGTTTTGTGATCGGATGTTTTGTTATGTTATGTGCATTTGTTTCTATGCAACAATATACTAGAGAGCTTGAAATTACAAATAAGTAGGTATGTAGATTTGGAGGTTACATTCATTGGAATGTAAACGCTTCCACATGCCATGAGGTAATAGGCTAAGAGCCATAACCTACTAACAGAATGATGTCACCAATGAGTAATATCATTGCAAACTAAATAGTCTTTGATTCCCATCGTAGCCAAGTTTAGTATGATGCTACTTGTGGTAATGGAGATCTAAGCTCACATCACAATTTGAGTGTTGAAAAGGGACATTTATAAAGTTGGATATTGTCGCCTATGGCAAGGGACATTTAGGCTTGAATTCCAATATTTGTATGGAAAGGGACTTTTATGTGGTGAAGGGCCGCAAAATTTGAGTGTCTTGTGTAAATGTTTTACAATATATGGTAGTGCACGATGCAAAATAATACCCTTGTCAAAAAAAATTCTAACATGGTATTCAAATCTTTCATCATGAAGTGCTTTCCTCATTTTTCAATTGGAATCCTCCCATACTTAATAAAGCATTCTATCTTGCTTGAGTTGGGCTTGCCACCCAAGTTCATTTTGTGTGATCCATAAGTTGATAATTCGAAGAAGCATTTCAAAAGTGAAAGCATTGTCTTTAATCCTTTCATTGGGAAGTGCACTTTCCCATTTTAATAGATGAAGAGTTTAATTTGGAAGACCTAAAATCTTTTTCAAAAATGGTCTAACTTGAAAAAGTTCATTTAAACAAAAACATATTCTTAGCCTTTGTGGTGTAGTTATTGAAAAATTTGAAAAACTTTAAAGACACAACACCTTATTTCACGGGACATTGATAAAGAGAATATTTCAAAAAGAATCAAATTTCAAAAAATAAGATTATTTTTTATTTGTCAAACAAAAAAATACAAATAGATTGATCCTATAATATTATCATTTCTTTTCATGGGGAGGAAGCAACTTCCACCATAGGCTTTCCATTCTCCCCAACACCAACAGTCTTAACTTGACACATTTTCTCATATGCTTGTGATACTTCATCACTACGCTCAATTGGTCTCAACTTCAAATATCGATTCCTATTTCTAGTGATCTGTGTTGTCACATCTAAATTGATATACCATTGATTGAACTGCACATATCCCGATGTGATTCTAGTGATTTGTGTTGTCACATCTAAATTGATATACCATTAATTGAACTGCACATCTCCTTATGTGAGTGCCTATACATGAACAATCTTGATCACCTTCAATGATCTCAAAGTATTGCTTGATTATTTTTCTTTTCCCTTCTTCATATCCACCTTTTTCTTCTCACACTCACTGCCAAGACTTCAAACGACCATAACTTTTGCTACAGTACACCAAATTATGTAGTAGGGCCCACTTCAAGTAGGCTATATGATGCAAAATCAACCAAACACCTCTCAAAGCCCAATTTTCACATATGTATTGTTTATTTCCCTCGTCAACATGACTTGTCAATGTGACAAGGAAGGTGCTATCATTGTTGAATTCAACCACTAGACTAATGCTTGTAACCTTCGCCAGTTTGAACCAAGCAAGATCCAGATCCAACTACAGTTAAGAGGGCAAGAGTTCACTCCTAGTAGATTGCAAGAAATCTAGTTTTTTAACTATCATATAGTACAAAGAACCCTCGCAATTCCAACATTCACCAAAGTGGCCTTTGCAACAGTCATCAGTAGGTAGATCAACATCAGATCCATCTGTAGTGAAAATTTAATGCCAATCTAAGGAAAGAGCACAAAGATATTTTTAAAAAACCAAGATAAATGGGCAAATTCACACTAATAGTCAACTAAAATTGATTAGATCCTACCGTATCTTTGTTTTATTCACCAAATCCATCAAGATCCAGCACCTCTGGTTTTACAACAAGGAAGAGCTGCCCACCAAGCCTTTCAGTTGATGTCCACCAATGCCTCCAAAAGCCCTCCAATGTGCTTCTCCTCCAATGCCCGTAAGATCCTTCAAAAAGTTGACAATCAAATGGCCTCAAGAATTCACCACCCAACCATAGCCAGATCTATGCACAAGCAAGACTATCTAGCACCCCCTTGCTTAACCACAATCACTACCATCACAATCACAAGCATACTCTCAAGATCCTACCCCCATCTAAGTCCCATACCAAAGATGGTGATCCTCACAAGAGCAAGCAAGCCAAATCTATGCTCTCTACACTCTAGCCTTCCACTAGGGAATGGAAGCAATCAACAACACAAAAAATCTCCTTCTCTTTGGGTGCCCACTCCCTCTCTTATAGATGGCAGATGACTCACTCCAAAGCACTATGGAATGTCCACACAAGCCAATGAGAAGACGGGAGGCAAAGGAAAGGTCAAGACTTCTTGGTTTCTTTAGGGGCATCAAGGGACCCTAGTAGGTGTGCCCTCCTACTAGGTCCCCATGACCCTTATGTGATGACTAACTTTGGCTCAAGGCCAATTATGTGATCATGGCTAAAGGTTGAGTCCCAAGGCTTAGGATAATGACCAATACCCATGGTAAGGTCCTCCTAACACCTTACTAGGTTCCATACCTCCATCCAAGGCATAGAGACCCTCATGTCCTTATCCAAGGACACAAGTACCTTAATCCAAAGGCACATATCCTTATCCAAAGTACCCCTTGTTGGAAATTAAGTCCACAGTTTTCTCCTTGGTAAACACAATTTCTATTTTTCAGATTCTTCCTACAAGAATCACAAAGTTTCCTATTTTGCTATTTTTGCAAAATTACTCCCATTCTGTGTGCATAATAATGTTTGGCAAAATACACAGGTTTTTGCAAGCAGCTCGACAACCTGCAATTTTTACACAGAATCAAATCCAATCAGCCAAACTATTTGAAAGTCGACTTCATCGACTTTTTGGATAATCTACATAAAAGGGTATCCATTCCCATCTAATTCTACATTCGAATGGCAAAGCATCATGAAGAACATCGAAGGCCTGATCATCCTCAACTTCTTCAACAAACAAGTCACTCGACATCGAAGTCTTCGAAGTCCTTGATTTCTTCAATCAAGTCTCCGAAGTCTCCGACTTCCTCTACTTCTTGGACTTCCTCGACTTCTTCAACAATCAAGTCTCCGAAGTCTCTGACTTCCTCGACTTCTTGGACTTCCTCGACTTCTTGGATCGAAGTCTCCAACTTCTTCAACTTCGTTCATCAACCGAAGTGTCCGACTTCTTCAACTTCGTTCATCAACCCAAGTGTGACTTCTTCCATCATCCAAAGTGTCTGAAGTCTCCGACTTCTTCAACAACTTCGTTCATCAACTTGTCAGAAATGGTGACCTCCTGCAACTTTGTCGCGATGCGAAGCGAAGCGACACGAAGCGAAAGTCGAATGGCGAACAAATCGCGAAAGTCAACGGACGTCGAAAACCCTAAGACATGAAGCGAAGCGAAACTTGAAGGTCAAATGATTCGCGAAAGTCAAACATGCCTCCAGGACCAAAAGGCACGACACGACACGAAACGAAAAGAAAACGAAGGAAAATCTTTCGCGTTGGCAGCTGGCAACTCAACGGGCGTGGAGTTTTGACCTTCACACTCAACTGAAATAGTTAGCAATGATAGAGAGTAACTAACTAGTTGATTAGCGTTAACTACTCTTGTAATTTATTGTTTAGCTATCTTGTAAACTCCACATAGTGGAGATATAAACCAATTTTTCTGGATCAACATAGACACTGAGAGTGTGCATGAGTAGAGTGAAAAAAAAAAATAATAGAAACGAAATAGTTGTGGATGAAAGTATGGCCAACGAATAGAACATAGAGAAAAAAGTAGAGAGTCAGGCCGCCAATGAGCGAGACATTGACCATCTTGCTCTAAAAATCAAACTGATAATACAGTTGCTCTATCTTGTGCATCTCCTTGTCTTCTGCAGTCTTGATTGCTAGAATGATTTCTTACATGTGATCTGTAGTCGCATGTTTAGGATCCTGCAAGCTTCCGCATAAGAAAATTCAAAAGAGACAAATCTGTTCGTGATACAAAACTCGTTCGTGACATGGTATCAGATGTTAGATTTCTTATGCTCAGTCTTAAAACAAATTGTTCAAGTAATGAGCATCCTGAAAAATCGAAGGCCAACAACATATTTTTAGGCCTTCACATTTTTTTCCTTTGAGATTTTCTATGACTTAGAAATCAATTTTTAGACACCTTCGCCTTTTTTGCTCCTTAGAAAAACTGCGACACACTGGCCAAGTGGCCAGAATACCTTAGAAATCATTTTTAAGGCACCTTCATCTTTTTCGCCTTTTTCACTCCTTCGCGAAAAATGCGACACACTGGCCAAGTGGCCAGAATACCTTAGAAATCATTTTTAAGGCACCTTCGTCTTTTTCATCTTTTTCGCTCCTTAGCAAAAAATGCGACACACTGGCCAAGTGGCCAGAATACATTAGAAATCATTTTAAGGCACCTTTGCCTTTTTCCACATTTTTGCTGACCGACTTTGCCAATGGATGAGTAACCCTAAACACAGTTGGACAAACAAATATCCCAAAGGCGATTGACGATTACCAACTTTTGTACATATGCAAAGACTGGCATAAATAGCCATAAAGGCTTGTTAGATATTTCCTCTCTAGTAAATCTCTATATCAGCTGAAACAAGCTATGTAAGTGTTAATTTTTTGGAAATTCTCTTTTAAGCAGAGTTATTTGTAGGCAGCGTTATCACGCTCAGCAAGCTGAAGTTAATACTTCAAGCCATTGTACTCACTGTTGATATTTTTTATCAGAGTGCAATTTTGTCTCACTACTGCGTCGTTCATTTGTGCAAACTATATGAAATCTTCTACTTCAATATTTCTGCTGCTAATTGTTGCGTTTCCGTTCCTACACGCCTACGCTCTGAGCAACCGAGCCTCCGCTGCGCTCACGACCATCGTTTTACGACATGGTATCAGAGCAGGCATTTCAGTAATCTGCATTTTTACTGCAGATTATCAGTCTTGTTTCTATCAAGATGTTGAGCAACATACAATCTAGGCCAAATTTTGGTTTAGGATTGAATTCAAACTCTTCATCATTCCAACTTGTGCAGAAACTATTCTGCAAATATTGTAAGCCAACAACAAGCACATAGTGCTACAGCCAGTCACTCAAATTACCAACAAGAAGAAGAAGATGAAGCAGCTTTCATGACCAAAGTCGGAGAACAACATGATATCAATAATTGGTATCTAGACTCCGAAGCAACATGACATATGACTCACCATCAATTGGTTCAAAGACTACAAGTCGTTCACCCACTCTCGAGTTGTGCAACTTGGAGACAACTCATTGCATTCAATCAAAGGTGAAGGAACATTCAAAGTTGAATTCAAAAGAGGTGAAGTCAAGTTTTTGTCCAATGTTCTCCACATCCCAAATCTGACCAAGAATCTGCTCTCAGTTAGCAAAATCACCGACTCAGGTCGGAGGGTCGAATTCAATACAGAAGGCTGCACAATTGCTTGATCTTGTACACAGTGACATTTGTGGCCCGATGCAGACTGCTTCCACAAGGGGAGCTCTCTATTTCCTAACCTTCATCGATGACTTCTCTCAAAGGACTACAACCTACTATATGAAGAACAACTCCGAAGCATTTAAATTCTTCATGCAGTTCAAGGCGCCTGCAAAAAATCAGACCCAGAGGAAGATCAAGGCCCTACGCACAGATGGAGAGGGAGAGTACATCTCCACAGAATTCAAGGAGTTCTGCAAGGCCAACGGGATACTTCAACAATACACAACCAGCTACTCACCTCAGTCCAATGGTGTAGCTGAGCGGAAGAACTGGACACTCATCAAAAGTGCCAAGAGTATGTTGGCCCATGGATCCAAAGGAAATCTGGACAGAAGCTATTATTGATGCTGCCTACTTACAGAATCAATCCATCACCAAAGCCTTGAATGGCAAGACACCTTACGAGGTGTGGACAGGATCAAAACCATCACTCAAACATATTCGAGTGCCTGGTTGCATCGCTTTTGCTCATATCCCTGAGGATCTAAGAAGAAAGCTAGATGACAAGAGCAGAAAAACGATTTTCATTGGCTATTCCCGAAATCACAAGGCATACAAGCTCTACAGTTTCGATACCGAGAAGGCATTCACCAGTAGAGATGTCATTTTTGTGGAAGACCAATTCATTGACCACAAAGGAAAAGCTGCTAATAATTTTGAGTCACGGATTGAACAACTAGTCAATTATGATCCAGAGAGTCAGTTGTAGAATCTCGACGCTGACTCAGACGATGAGTCAGAACCTCAACAAGTCAACCCACATCAGCGGACCGAAGTTCAACCCAGAAGGTCGAACAGGTCCAGACAGCCTCTATCTAGATTTATGGATGATTCGGCCTGCTACTTCGTGCAGGAACCAAACACAGTTACTGAGGCAATTTCTACTCTTGATGTTGACCAGTGGAAAGCAATGATGGACACTGAATTCAACTCTCTTATGGAGAATCAAACATGGACACTCACTGAGCTGCCAAAGGACCGAAACCCAATTCCATGCAAATGGATATTCAAGGCGAAGTACGACGCTGAAGGAAGACTAAATCGTTACAAGGCCAGGCTAGTCGCCAAAGGCTTTTCCTAGATTCCAGATTTGGATTATTAAAAACCTTCAGCCTAGTAATCAAACATGCTTCGATCCGCCTACTCCTCTCCTTTGTAGCTGCAGCAGATCTCGAAGTTCATCAGATGGATGTCCAGACCGCTTTCCTCAATGGAACCATCAAAGAGAAAATCTATATGACACAACCAAAGGGATACAAACTCAACGGCAAGCAACCACACCTTGTATGCAGAATTCACAAGGCACTCTATGGGCTGAAACTGTCACCCAAAGCTGGGTTCCAGAAAATCAATGCATTTCTGATAGAGAATGGTTTTATTTTAAACTCAGCAAACTCGAATGTTTACTTCAAATCTGTATCAGAATACTTCATCATCATCACTCTCTACATAGATAATACACTCTTATTCAGTAATAATCTGAATCTGATGAAGAATACAAATTGCATGCTGGCCCAGGAATACAAGATGACTGACATGGGTCCAGCCCACTATTGTCTTGGAATCCAAATTCAACGAGATCGACCCAGCAGACTGATTTTTATTAGTCAGCAATGATATCTCAACAACGTGCTGGAAAAGTATGGAATGTCCAACTGCAAACCCAATCACTTTCCACTAGACCCTGGACTAAAACTATCAAATGAACGGTCTCTTCAAACTGAAGCAAAAAAGGAGGAGATGAAGTGCTACCCATTTCAATCCATCATCGGCTCACTTATGTACGCAATGATCTGCACGCGACTAGACCTTGCATATTTGGTCAGTACACAGCCAAATCCAGGCATAGCTCATTGGAAATCGCTAACAAAGGTCATGAAGTACATTCAAGCAACAACAACTCTCAACATCTACTATGGAGGCAGCCAAACTGCCAATATCCTTGAAGCCTACACATATGCAAATTGGGCAGGAGATGTTGACACCAGATAATCAACTTTTGGATTTGTATTTTTATACAACCAAGGCCCAATCGCATGGAACAGCCGGAAGCAGACCTCGGTTGCATTATCATTAACAGAATCCGAATACATAACTCTACAATTGCAACCAAAGAGGCGATCTAGCTTAGGCAATTGCTTGCAGACCTCAAACTTGCACAACCACTTCCTACAACAATCCATTGTGACAATCAAAGCACAATAGCGCTATCTCTCAACTTAGATCAAAATTTTTCAGGATTTACATTAAGGGGGAGTGTTAGATTTCTTATGCTCAGTCTTAAAACAAATCGTTCAAGTAATGAGCAACCTGAAAAATCGAAGGCCGACAAAATATTTTTAGGCCTTCACATTTTTCTCCTTTGAGATTTTCTATGACTTAGAAATCGTTTTTTAGGAACCTTCGTCTTTTTCGCCTTTTTCACTCCTTAGCGAAAACTACGACACATTGGCCAAATGGCCAGAATACTCCAGAAATCATTTTTAAGGCACCTTCATCTTTTTTGCATTTTTCACTACTTAGCGAAAAATGCGACACACTGGCCAAGCGGCCAAAATACCTTAGAAATCATTTTTAAGGCACCTTCGTCTTTTTCGCTCCTTAGCAAAAAATGCGACACACTGGCCAAGTGGGCAGAATACCTTAGAAATAATTTTTAAGACACCTTTGTCTTTTTCGGCATTTTTGCTGACCGACTTCGCCAATGGATGAGTAACCCTAAAAACAGCTAGACAAACAAATATCCCAAAGGCGGTTGATGGTTACCAAATTTTGTACATATGCAAAGACTGGCATAAATAGCCTTAAAGGCTTGTAAGATATTTTCTCTCTTGTAAATCTCTATATTAGTTGAAACAAGCTATGTAAGTGGTAATTTTTTGAAAATTTTCTTTTAAGCAGAGTTATTTGTAGCTAGCATTATCACGCTCAGCAAGTTGAAGTTATTACTTCAAGCCATTGTACTCACTGTTGATATTTTTTATCAGGGGGCAATTTTGTCTCACTATTGCGTCGTTCATTTGCGCAAACTGTATGAAATCTTCTACTTGAATATTTTTGCTACTAATTGTTGTGTTTCCGTTCCTACACGCCTACGCTGTGAGCAACCAAGCCTCCGCTGCACACAAGAGTAGCAAGATGGCGCAAACTACAAGATATGAAAATTCAAAATCAAAACACTCCTGAAAGGCGAAGGCATCTAGTTGGTGACCGAACTCTCAGAGGTGCAGCCTCGAGAGGGAGACCCAGGGAGAACTGAATGGATCAGAAAGGATGAGTGTGCAATGACGATCATCATTTTGTCCATCAACGAAGATCTACTCATGTAGATTGAAGACTGCGAAAGCAGCCATGCAGCATGGGAAAGATAAAAACAGAAGTACAAAGTGAGGACTACAGTGATGCATCTTCACAATCAGCTGCAATCCATACGATGGGATGACAACCAATTAGACCAGCACGTTGAGAAGCTCACAATGATCTTCGCTCAACTCGCTACATCAGGACAGGAGCACCAGGTCCCAGCACCACAACAGCTGATGCACTTCATGAAGTCTCTACCTACGTCCTATCAGCCATTGAGAATGCTCATACCGAGTCTACCAGATATGACATTTGACAAAACAATCAGTCTTGTCATTGATGAGAGACTGATGAGAGACGAAGGAGAAGGAAGCAGTGATCAAGAGAAAGCTCTCTTTACAAAAGGAAAGAAGAAGAACAAGAACAAACCCAGATTCGACAAGACAAAGTCCTCGAATCAATGTAGTGGGTTTCTTTCCTTGACTAACCTCAATCCAAAATCTAATCAATCTAGCGTCAAAGAGATGAAGTTAGTTGTCACGCATATATTCGTTCCCATGAGAAAGATAGCATACTTCAAATTTTAGATCCAGATCTAACTCTAACATCCATTAACCCTAAGCATTAACACTACATCCGCTAACACTAGATCCACAACAAAGATAACTTACTCTTTCTCTCTCTCCCTTTCTCTCTCATAAAAAGTATAATAACATGCAATCTCAATAACAATCAGATCCAACAATTAGCAAAACACAAATAAAGCATGAGAGATGGAGGAAAAGTGATAGAGAGCAAAGACATTCATCAATCCATTTTACAAGAGAACCAATCTGCTTTATTGAAATGAGGAAATGAACATGTGTAGAAGCTCGAGTTGGTTCCTTTTTATAGTAGAGAGGAGGACCCTGGCCTTTGAATCCTATTGGTCCATTTTTGCCTCCCTAATTATTCAAACTTAAAAAAGAGTGGGAACCTTTTAAATTGGAGGGAAACCCAACTTTATTCACTAACTTGACATTTAGGCCCTGTAACATTAAAAGTCCCACAAAAAAGGCCTAAAGTCCTTTTATTGATTGTAACTAATTAAATAACTATGTGATCATCGGGTTGGACTTACACACGCAGGGTGCCAAATCCCTCTCACTTATTAACTAGGGTTAGGATTTTCTTGGGATCCGCAAACCCTCCAACAATATCCCCCACCAAAACTGGTGGCGGTCCCATGACACCTACGAGATGCAGTTATTGAGAACTTTTACTGGCTTCGCGACAAATCTTTATCAAATGGTACTGCACCTTCTCCATAAAGTCGAGTTGGGCAGTATTAAAATCCAAATTATGTGGCCAAAAACAACGATGGGCTTCTGAAATTCACTTTGAGGTCGTCCAAGATGTGAAGTGAGATTCCCAAGAGCCTCCCACCCTGGTCCATGCATGAATCCAGTCTTGTATCCATTGGTGCATCTTCTTGGCGCATAGGGGAGAATTGCAGCATGACCGAAACTAGGATTTGTGGTCCGGCTTCCAACACCTGAGCGACTACTTTTTCGGAGGCACCGATAGCTACTTTAGCCTTTGCCAACTCAGTTGAAGCTGCTCCTTTAAACCTGTCAAAGTGGCCTTGGAATCCCTGAAGGGCCACTTAGTGAGTTTCCACTTTCTTGAACAAATATGCGATCTCCGTCAGGGTTATCGGATGATCTGGTATTTGCGTTTGAAGATACGCATCACGCTCAAGGGTGGTCGCATCCAATTCACCTTGGAGACGTGTGTGATCCTGCTCTATCATCTGTAGTTGACCTTGTAGCAGCTGCAGTTGTTGCTTTGCATCCTGCATGACCTTGTCCACCTGAACTTGTGCGGTTGTCAGGGCATTATGCAGGGAGCTGACGTATCCTTCGAGACGATCAGCCTGTTGTTGTGTCGTCTTCTTTTTAGCTTCAAATTTTTTTTCGTGCTGCTTGTCAATCTTCAACTAGCTGAATAATCTTTTGGCTGATAAGAGTATTTTCGGATCCCATGTCTGAAATTCTCTACGCCATTTTTTTTTTCTTATCTAGTATAGACTGGATCACTTGCGCAAGGCTTGAGACCAAACCGAGAGCATCACCAGAATCTACTATCGTGGAGACTTGGTTGGCGTGAAACAGGTGTCGGTAATTCTTCTTCTTCAAAAACATCTTCCTCTTCAAAGCCCTTAGGCACTGTGACGTCAAACTGCTTCGGTGATTTCACAGCTTGCTCGACCCGAAGTGTGGCTGGGGCGTCTTCAGCTCAAAGTTGCTGAGGTAGCTGGCATGAATCTTCAACACCGACAATAGTATCATGCATTTGTTTGAATTCTCTTCCAAGGGATTGGAGTTCAAAGGGCGTAGGGCTTTGGGGCATTTCAAAAATTTCGGAGGCTCCAAGGGGGTCGGAATCATCGAACATATCCATAAAGTACTGTGTGTTTGGTGAAACAGCTTTGGTGTGCAGGGGTGAGGCGGCCCGGGCAGCTGTGATGGGAATGGTAGTCTTAATAGTCATAGACTGTCCTTGAGTGGAAGCAGAGGCGAGGGAAGCATCAGAGGTGGGTGGAATAGGAAGTTCAGTGCGAGTAGCAATAGGGGGTGGAAGCACAACTGACGATGTATGCCTAGTACGACGTCATGACACGCAAGGCGAGTCAAGAATGACGATCTCGTTGCATGGACGACGTCGACTATGTGAACTGGAGGCTTGGTGGGATGACTCAGCCAGTACTTCTTCATAAACCGAAAGTACATAATCCAGGTGAACGCCATGGATTTTGTTTTCAAGGTGGGAGGCTGCTAGAAGAGACAACAAGGAGCCAGCAACAAATTGTTGCTTAGTATTACTCTTAATAATTTGTTTGAGCTCACCAGAAAAAGGCTTGAACCAATTATATGGTTTGAGAGGGGCCTTGGCTATCTTGGCATAGGACTCGACTATCCTATGTAGGACCTGAGAAGTGATGCGGTCTTTTTTGAGGTTGCCAACCATCAGAAAGTTATTCAGAAGCTGGGCAGCAGCGTGTATGGCAGGCTTAGTGATGGCATCAAGGAGGTAGCTGTCATTGGTCCAATGCACATCATTTGTTGGGTCGATGTAAGGCTTAATAGCTTGTTTGGACTGTTTATGATTGGGTGAGGCTTGGGTACTAGATGCTATGCCTATGACAGCAAGGGCGGCCTCAATCACGCGCACCTTGTGTGTGGCTCCTTGGAAGGTGAAGTAAAACTTGGATTTCTCTTCCTTCCACTTACTGAAGGCAAGAGTGATGAAATCCATATTGATTCTCCCTAAAAAGGCTCTCTCATGAATACCCATTGCAGTAAGCAGAGGCTTTGCAAGGGTCATCCACTAAGTGACCGTGCTTGTGCTAGGAAGTATCATGATATCCATAGCAGATGGGACATCACGATGGATAGTATAACGGGGTGACTGGGATGTATTTGTGGAAGACATGATGATCAGAAACGGAAAGTAGGATGTGCGAATGTATATCTGGAAACAGTTCAAAAAGTTTGGAAGGCTTTCGTCATTGGAAAAATTGGCAAGAGCTTTGCTAGCACAAGTGAGAAATGAATCGAATTCAACCAACTTATAGGTGAATTTGGAGGGTCCATTACACTGAATACTAGTTTGGCTGATCAGTTCTGAACAAAAATTTGCAAGCATGTACAATACTATGAAAATAGGCCATAAAAATCTTGGCGAAGGTTTCTAAGGATCTGAACATATCCGGCGAACGTTTTCCAGGGTTGGTGAAGGATGAACCTTCGCCCAAGAGGGTCCTTTGCCCAACTACTATCATAAATGTATTTTTTCAAGATCTAATGCTATGGCCAACCTAATTTTGAAATTTTAAGACCATCTAGCATGTCAGCGAAGGTTCATAATGAGAGTAAGGTGTCGGCGAAGATTCCCAAAATGGAATATTACTGAACATTTGCCTGACTCAAAGAATAGATTTTTACTAGAAAAGAACCTTCGCCCAAATCAATTTAGATAAATCTGAAGTGGATGTATAATCTGGAGGCTCAGCGAAGGTTTCTAATACTATATAGGCAACATCTGACCGAAACAGTATTTTTACAAGTCATTTTTCATAAAAACTAATGTCCTTCCTTTTTCCCATGCTGATGACTTTTCTGACTTTTGCTCATCAGTCTTTTCTCAGTTTTTTTTTCTAATAACTTTTTCAAACAAAAATTGAACAATTAAATATTGAAAACAAAAAATTGAAAAACAAATAAAATTAAAAATCATTGAGATCATGTTTGCTAAACTAGCGGAGTAGGCTGCCAAAACTTGCATAATCAGCTGCCATTCACTGGAGTATCAAATCATTTTCCGTCTAAGTGCTCAAGAATTATTGCGCCATAGTTCAGGATTTCCTATACTTTATACGGATCTCACCGGTAAACTTCAATTTTCTCTTGATCAGCTTGGTTTTGTACATCAGTGCAAGATCTCCTGCTTTCAGATCTTTTTTGTGCAATCGACGATCGTGCCATGCCTTGCAATAGGCTTTCTCTGCTGCTAACGCGTGAACTACCATCAATCGGGTTTCACATAATGTATCGAGCCTGAGATCCTTGCGCAGCAGGATGAATAGGATCAACATAATCCAGTCCCCATTTTTCAAACCGTTGTGCTCGCTAGCAAATATCACATGTCTGATTATAAGTATCTGTGTCCTTATGAAGCGTAGGCCACCAACAACCTGATTGCAAACGTTTGCGAACAATAATATATGTAGAGAAGTGTCCTCTGCCCATGCCATCATGTGAAAACATGATTAAATATGAGATTTCATGCGATAAAACACATCTACATAGAATATTGTCTGATCCACGACGATACAATGGTCCTGCAATCAATTGATAAGGTTGAGTCTTATGAATCAATTGTCTCTTCTGTACTTTTGTCAAAGAGTCATTCGGTTGTCCTAGCGTCAGGTACTCAACAATATCCGCTACCCACTCAGGTACTGCTTTGACACAGAACAATGCAGCATCTGGTAATTTATCATCCACTTCAGTATTAACTGGTGCAGATTCGATTTGCAAAACGTGATCGACTAGATAATGTTGCTTGCCCTTTCGAACCACAATTCGAAAGTCAAATTTAGTCAATAATAGTAACCATCTTGCAATACGTCTAGTATTGCATGTCTTGTTTACAAAAGCAACGGCTGGTGATCCATATAAAATGCAAAGTGCGTTTCTATGAGATACTGACAAAATTTTTGAACAAAAAAAATCATGGCTAACGCTTCACATTCTGTTGTTGAATTAATTCTTCTCCAGATTTGTAAGTTGTCTGGTTGCAAATCGTATAGGATAGTCCTTCTTGTAATCACCTGGTTGCGTCAAAACTGATCCAATGGCATATTTCGAGGTATTCGTGTGAACATAAAATTCAATCATCCAATCTAGAGAACGTAGTATTGTTGCTGAAGTTACTGCTTTTTTTTAATTTTTGAAAGGCTTCTAACGCCTCTACTATCCAAATAGGAACAATAGTCAGTTTGTATATAGGTCGTGCTAAATCCGCAAAGAAGATAATAAAAATTTGATAGTAGTTCGCATGACCCATAAATACATAAACTCCATGAATCGTTGTTGGCAGTGGCAATTCCACAATAATCTTGATTTTAGAATAATATCTGGCAATACCATGTCTCGATATCACATGCCCCAGCACAACTCCGTGGGAAACCCATATCTGGTATTTTTCTGGATTTAGAGAAATTTGATATTTGCGACATCTTTCAAATACTTTCTCCAATTGATCCAGGTGGTCTGTATCTGTACTATGGACTCCTAGGTCATCCAAGTAAATTTCAAGGAATTTCTGTAGATAGTTTTTAAAAGCAAATTGCATTACTCTTTGGAACGAACTTGGTGTATTATAGAGTCCAAACGACATTACTTTGTTAGCATAGGTGCCCCATTCTATTGCAAAAGCGGTTTTGTGGCGATCGGCAGGTGCAATCTTAACCGGGTTGTAACCACCTAATCCATTCAGGAAAATATATGCTTCCGCTCCAGCAAGGCGATCCACAATGCTTTCAGTATAAGGTAACGGGAAGTGATCCTTCCGTGTCACTTTGTTCAAAGCCCTTGAGATTCACACAAATTCTCAATTTCCCATTCTTCTTAGGAACAATGACAATCAGTGAGATCCATTCGGTATGCTCAATCTCATAAATGAAATCAGCGTCAAGCAATCTCTGAAGTTCTTTCTTTATCAGGTCCGCAACATTAGGATTACAACGATAGAACTTTGTAACCTTTGGAACTGCATCAGGTACTAAAGGTATGGTATGTTTAAAAACTGACGTTGGAATATCCTTCAGATCTTGATAAGTCCATGCAAAACAATCTTGACACTTAAGAAGTACCTTCCGGAGTGCTTGATATTGTTCAAGATTAAGTTGTGATCCAACTTGTACAATATTTTCTGGCTCTCCTGGTTCGGCAAGATTCATTGGCTATGTCCTAGCTGGGCCATCGTAAACATCTTTCGAGTCTGGCACGTGTTCTTCGGATTCACGATGTGCTTTTGGTAACATGATAACCACATCGTCCAGTGTATAACGTTTAAAATGTTCGAGCATATCATGTTGGACTACATCTGCTTGTTCTTTTTCGAAAGAACTTGTCTTGGATCTTCGCTTAGTCTTCTTAGCAGGAATTGATCGTGGCGGTGATGACTTCCGAGAAGATAAACTCTTCTTCGAAGGTGAAGACTTCCTAGATGATGATGTCTTTCTAGAACTCTGACTTGTAGAATCATCCTCGACTTTTCCTTTACCTTTATCCAATAAGGGTGGCACATCCTCTAAATCAATCTTTTGAGGAGAATTTTCCCATTTCAGGACCGTATTATAATGTTGGTTGGCTTGTTTCTTCGTCATTGACCATGTGATCCTGTCTTCCTTCAATATAACTGCTTTGGGCAGTTTAATTGTTGGTTCATCAGAAACATTACGCACTCCAAATCTGGTCGGATCCATATGATTTAGAATTTGCTCATCAGTAAGTTCGACATTATCATCATAAGTCAAGGCATGACTCACAAGTACGAGGTCATCTTCAATCGGATCTGGTATAGGTTCTGTTGATATCCAAGCTACATTCAGCACATTCACGTGTGAAAATCAGATATTTTTAGTCCCTTTGTTCTCCTTGCTAATAGATCCAAAGATAGCAGTGTTATAGCTTAATGGAAAGCTTATGATCTGTACTCTCCATAGAATTTGAAACCAAATCAATTTGATGTGTCTATCAAGAGTTATAAGCTCTTAAAGAGGATAGGAATAGGTCCAAAATCCGAGTGACAGCATTTTGATTTGATTCAATCTTGCTTTGTCCTGAATCCATTGTTTTGAGCATCCTACAAAAGAAACTGAAGATCAAGACTGAGTTTGAAGTAATGAACACCTTTTGAGCCTTCTGAGAGTCAATTGTATTTTCTTTTGAAGCATTCAACACGTGCCAAAAGTAGGATTCAAACTAGCCAAAGTGTCTCAATCCACTTTATGTGTCTGATCTAGATAACTTGTTTTGTGGAATATTTGAGAGTCATCTCAAGTACAATTGCAAGTGTTTCACATAGGAAGGTAGTACGTCCTTGAAAATACCTTTAGTAAAAGAGAGCAGCAACTTTAAGTCTAATTGGAACAAGCTCAAACATATCTCAGTCCAATAACTAAGAAGTCTTCATTAAAATGGCATCTCAAGGAGGATATCTTCTAGAAGCCAGTGAAAAACCAAACACTTCTAATTACTCAATTTGGAAGTTCAGAATGGAGTCTATTTTGATACTCCAAGATGTAATGGATATTGTGCTTGGTGTTGAGGAGGAGCCTCAAGCATAGGCTGAAATTCTTAAGTACAAGAAAAGAGCTAGAATGGCTCTACATTTCATTAATTTGCATGTATCTAATGAAATTCTGAGAGAGATAGGATTTTGCACTACAACCAAAGAAGCTTGGGATGCACTAAAGACCATATATGTAGCAAAGAATACTTCTAGAATACTCACTCTTAGGAATCAGATTTTCCAAAGTTTCCAAAGAAGTGAAGAGAGTGCATCTAATTATGTTATGAGAGTTAAAGATTTACATAGAGAGCTTTCTTGTGTTGGTGTCACTATTAACCAAGATGAGCTAGTTCATGTCATACTGAATGGCTTGAGAGATGACTATGATAATCTTGTTCAGTCTTTTGCTATTAAGGAGGAGTTGCCTAATCTAGAAACTCTCCAAGGAATTCTTATTTCTGAAGAATCTAGACAAAGCTATAAACTCTCCAAGATGAACAAACTCGAGCATGGTGGAAGTGACAAGGCCCTCTTTGTCAAAGGCAAGCAGAAAGGAAGGAGTAAGAACCAGTTCTCTCAAGCATCCATCAAAGGCAAAGCCAAAGATCGAGACAAAGATGGTGAAGAGGATGATACATCTCATCCTTCTAGCTCAAAGACCAAGAAGAAGAAAGTGAAGTGTTTCTTCTGTGGCAAGAAGGGGCACTCTGCCTCTAATTGCTTTAAGAAGAAAAACCAACTCAAGCAAGCTAATCTCTCCAAAGAAATCGAAGAAGATTCTGTTGCAAGTGATGGAGAAGGACCACTCATGGTGTCCAGTTTTTCTTCATCACCTTTCAAGAAAGATGGAGCTTGGTACATAGGCAGTGGAGCTTCTTCACATATGTGCTGTTCAAAGGAGTCATTTGACTCAATCTTACCTTTCAAAGGACTCAAGAGATCTATTTACACAGCTAATGATCACGAGTGCCCAATAGAAGGAATTGGCAACATTCCATTGAAACTTGCTTCTTCAAAAGTTCTTGCACTTTCTAATGTTCTTTTCATTCCAAAGCTTACAAAGAACTTAATTAGTGTGGGAAAGTTGCCTGATAATGGTTGTGATGTAAATTTCAACTCCAATACTTGTTTTATCAAGAGAAAAGATGAGATCCTTGTTGATGGATCTAGATGTGGTAGAATTTTTAAGTTGAATTCTTATGAGAATGCAAACCTTTGTGAAGTTGCTTTGTTATCTAAGGAGGAGCTGTGGCATAGAAGGCTGGGACATCCTAACTTTAAATCTATGTCTTCTATGGTTAAGAAGTTGACGACTATTGGTCTTCCAAAGTCTCTTTCTAAAGATTTCAAGCCTTGTGAGGCTTGTGCCATTGCAAAGTCACACAGAAAGCCATATCAGAAGTCTTTTATAAAGACTACTCATTGTTTGGAGCTTATACACTCAGATGTACATTTTTTCTCTTCTAAAAGTATTGGTGGTGCAACATGTTTTGTCACCTTTATTGATGACTTTACTAGATATACCTGGATGTATCTACTCTCTTCAAAGGCTATGGTTTTTATCACTTCCTAATCTTCAAAGCATATCTTGGAAAACAGTTTTCTTTTAAAATTAAAGCTTTATGATGTGATGGAGGAGGTGAATACATCTCCAACAAGTTTCATGAATACTGTGAAGGTGAAGGAATAAAGAGAGAGTTTTCTTGTGCTTAATCTCCATCTCAAAATGGAGTAGCTGAGAGGAAAAACAGATCTATATGTGAATGTGCTAAAGCAATTCGAGTATGAAAAATCACATTTTGAAGTCTTGTTTAAGAAGAAACCTAAGGTAGATCACCTTAGAGTTTTTGGTTGTGCTTGTTTTGTTAATGTGCCTTTGGAAACGAGGAAAAGAGATGATCCTAATTTTATTAAAGGGATCATGGTTGGATATGCATCCAACAAGAAAGCTTCCAGAATATATGTTCCCTCTAGCTCAACTACAATTGAGAGTAGAAAACTTATATTCCATGAAGATCAAGAATACATTCTTGAGGAGGCCGAGTTCAAAGATTCTCACAAAGATACTCCAATCATCACCCTTGAAGATTATCATGGAGAGATGGGGCCGAGAATTGAGGAGGATTCACCTCAAATCTTTTCACCAAGGAGATCTCAAAGAGAAAGATCTGAGCCTAGAAGGCTTACGTATGAAGATAGAGGCAAGCAAGTGGAAATCAACTCCACTAATTATGCTTATTTTATTTCTCATGAAGAGCCGAAGGATGTATATGATGCACTCAACTCGAAGGAATGGTACCTTGCCATGAAGGAGGACTATGAAGCTTTGATGGCCAATAAGACATGGGAGATTGTGGATCTTCCATCCAACAAGCACATCATTGGTTGCAAGTGGGTTTTTCGAGTCAAGTATAATCAAGATGGCACAATCAACAAGTACAAGGCTAGCTTTTGTATGTCAATCCAAGTATGCTCTTTCAATGTTAAAGAAGTTCAATATGTTGAATTGTAAGAGTATAGAAACACCTATGGAGCAAAATGTAAAGGATTCTAACAAAGGTGATGAAAGATCCTTCGTGGACATCACACTTTTTAGAAGTCTTATAGGCTCCTTAATTTGGCTCACAATAACTAGACCTGACATAAGCTTTAGTGTTCATAAGTTGAGCCAGGCTATGCAAAATCCTACTATCTATCATTGGAAAATGGCCAAGAGAGTGCTTAGATATATATCTTCAACTTTTGATTTTGGTTTATTGTATAAAAGTGAAGATC
The DNA here is from genome assembly GCA_029204225.1 of Diphasiastrum complanatum. Classification (NCBI taxonomy): domain Eukaryota; kingdom Viridiplantae; phylum Streptophyta; class Lycopodiopsida; order Lycopodiales; family Lycopodiaceae; genus Diphasiastrum; species Diphasiastrum complanatum. The sequence continues at coordinate 6,837,624 of CM055102.1, forward strand.
GAATCTTCTTTGAGATGTGTCTCTCTGCAAATGCCACGAACTTCTTGAAAGAGTCAAACACTTCAGATTCTTTCTTTAGGTAGTAGATTGTAGTCATCCGGCTGTAATCATCTATGAACGTCATGAAATACCTCGATCCTAAGAGCGAATCCATTTTCATCAGTCCACAGACATCTGAGTGGACGAGCTCAAGAACTTCTTTGGCTCTTCTTCCCTCATGTGTGAATGGATTCCGATGTTGTTTGCCTTTCTAACAGGCTTCGCAGAACTCAGTATCGGGTCTTGATATCTTTAGACGTGTGACTATGTCTTTCTTGCACATGTCATACAGGCTCCTCATGTTCAGATGATACATTCTCCTGTTCCAGAGCTAATCTTCATTTTCTGATGCATTTAATATGCTATCAGAATTATTGATTATCTTGGCTTGGTAGAGGTTTCCTTCTCTGCATCCAATCGCCAGCAATTTGTTTGTTGTTTTCTCGATCATGCGGCATGTATTGCCATCGAATAAAACTCAAATTCCAAGATCCGCCATCTTGGAGACTGACAACAGATCTTTTCTCAGTGAAGGCACGTAGAGTGCTCCTGGCAGCTCTGCTTGACCTGACATTGTTCGCAGTTGTAGAGTCCCGATGCCTCTGACATCGTGTCTGTTCCCATCACCTAGAATCACTGCTCTGTTATTTTTGAGTTCTCTAAACTCGATAAAGATCTTCTCATTGCAGGTGATGTGTGATGTTGCTCCTGAATCAATGACTACATCGTAGTCTTGTTTAGTGTAGCTCATTGAAGCTTCATCAAGTATTGTGAAGGCTTCATCACCTCTATCTGCATCTTTGAGAGACTTGAAACATTTGCTTTCTCATTTTTGTTCTTTCTTTTTGGATTGAATCTGCAATCAATGTAGAGTGCCTCTTTTTCTTACAGTGCATGCAAGGTATTGCTGGATTGAACCAACATTTGTTGGCTGTATGGTCTGGTTTGTGATAGTGATTACAAGAAGAAGGTTGTTGATTGTTGGAGGGTTTGTGGATCCCAAGGCAACCCTAATTCTAGTTAATAAGTGAGAGGGATTGGCACCCTGCATGTGTAAGTCCAACCCAATGATCACATAGTTATTTGATTAGTTACAAGTCAATAAAAGGACTTTAGGCCTTTTTTGCGTGACTTTAATATCGCAGGGACTAAATGTCAAGTTAGTTGAATAAAGTTGGGTTTCCCTCCAATTTGGATGATTCTCACTCTTTTTTAAATTCGAATAATTAGGGAGGCAGAAATGGACCAATAGGATTCAAAGGCCAGGGTCCTCCTCTTTACTATAGAAATGGATTGATGAATGTCCTTGCTCTCTATCACTTTTCCTCCATCTCTCATGTTTTATTTGTGTTTTGCTAATTGTCGGATCTGATTGTTATTGGGATTGCATGTTATTATACTTTTTATGAGAGAGAAAGGGAGAGAGAGAAAGAGTAAGTTATCTTTGTCGTGGATCTAGTGTTAGCGGATGTAGTGTTAATGCTTAGGGTTAATGGATGTTAGAGTTAGATCTGGACCTTCCATTCATGCTGAAATCTGAAGTATGCTATCGCTCTTAGGGGAACGAATCTATGCGTGACAACTACTTTGATGCTAGACTGATTAGATCTTGGATTGAGGTTAGGCAAGGAAAGAAACCCACTAGAATTTTGGCACCGTTGCCGGAGAGCTATGACAATTTTTCAGTTTGCAACATGTTTGTTGGATCGTTAGCTTGCATTAGGCATCTTGTCGTGGCATGAATAGTGTTAGATCTGCATTTAGGTTAGTTTGGGAGTGATTCTGCTTGATTTGAATGGATTTGGTTGTTTGAAATCTAATTTGATTGTAGAATAGGGAAAGCTATTTAGATCACCAATCTTAAGATCCATTTGGATCTGAGATATCAGAAAAAACAACAAAAATCGGACAAATATACTAGATTTTGGTCAAAAGGAGACAAAAATCATTATCAGAGTTGATAACTTTTTGCCTTCTTTTAGGAAACCTTCTTCGAGTTGCAGACACCTTCGGTTTTGATCACAGAACCTTCAGTTTGAAGGGCGAACAATCCTTCCTAGCAGATTTCCAGAAACATCTTAAAAACCGTCAAAAAACACCAAAAAACCACCAAAACCCTACAAATACAAAAAAAGAATCTTCGCCCAAACTGTGCATAGGTGTGATTTAGATCTATCTACTTCTAGGTCGGCAAAGAATAATACCAAAAATAGAAGGTTTTTTTTTTTTCAGAAGATCAGTTGTCATATTGCCATATTTTTGCCAAAAAAAGTCTTTTTTTTTTTTTTTTTGCAAAAATACCAGTATTACTCTTGGTTCTTCGCCAAAACCTTCGTTCTAGAACATTATATTTATGGTAAACTACTATTTTTGAGTTCAACGAACATTATTCTTGACCAGATCATAGAGAATTTTTTGATTTTTACCCTCGCCAAACTACATAAACTGTGTTCTTTTCTGTCAAAAACCTTCGTCGGGTTTACCCTCGCTTTATCTATGTCAGATTTTGAATCTAAGAGTTCAACGAACGTTATTTCCATAGAAATTGTCAAAAAAACCTGATTAGAGAGTTTTTTTTTTCAAAAATAGCACTGTTGAACCTTCGCTAAGCCAATCTTCGCCTAGGGAACCTTTGCGAGTACTATTTTTAGGTTCTGATTTTCCAGATCAAGTCTCTGTCAAAATTTGGGTCAAATCTGATACAATCTGATTTGGATTCTAAGAAATTCTTCATTTTTTTGAGAAGCATCGATTGATTGAATTTTGAAATCTTTTTCACGATATAGAAATCAAATTCTTGAAAAGTGGAATAGATCTAGCAGATCTGATCTGAGATAGTTTTGATTGAAAAATTTAGATCCAATCTCATTGTCTGCTTGATTTGAATTTGTGAAGATGGCTGCCCCTGGAGGTGCTCCTCAGGAAGTCAATCCAATCATTGTTAGAAAAGCACCATGTTTGGATCTACCAAAATACAATGAATTAATAGATCTAGTTAGATTTCTTCATATCTATGCTGAACCCTGTGAAGTCTATGGCGAAATATTTCCCCAAGATAAACTTAAGCTTTTTCCTATGGCCTTAACAGGCGCAGCACAAGATTGGTACTATAATTAAGATGAAACCGAGCGTGCAAATTGGGAGATTGTTAAAAGAGTCCTCATCACATAGTTCAAATTTCGAAAGTTTATGGAAGACCCTTTCCTACTTTTAAGTAAAATTAAAATGGGAAAGTGGGAAATGGTTCGAGATTACATTGAACGGGTGAAACGCCTCAGATCTGAGTGCGAACCTAAGCTAATTAACGAAAATGCCATGATTATGTGGTTTTTGTCAAGTTTACCTAAACGAATCACACGTGAGCTGAAACGCCATAATGAGTATGCACTGTTGCAAAATGCTATGGATGATGCAATTCGAGAGGAGGATGAAGATTCAGATGATGAGCCGAATATTAGTATGTTGTCTTATACAACAGGGCAGACTACTACGACATCCACCACTATTACATCAACAAATGTCAACGCTAATGCAGAAATGATGCTCAATGAGTTCGAGAAACTCGGAAAGAACCAGCAGAAACAGATGGAAAAGTTGTAGTCGCAATTTGATGAGAAGATCAAAGCATTGGAAGATTTCCACGGAAAAGCGAACAAAGAACCTGAGAAGTTTGCAAAGACTTTTCCTACCAAGGCAAATGTCCGGTGTTCTATTTGTTCAGGAAATCACACAGTGAATGAGTGTCCTCAATTGAAAAACTGAATGAAAATTAGTATATGCCATTTATGTAATTTGTCGGATCATGAGACTGCTTTTTGCAACTTCAATCCCCGTATAATTCAGCAAAGGTATGCCCAAATGGGATATCAAGAACCACAGTATGGAGGAAATCCAGCAGCCAGACCTTGACAATCTGCTCTTGGTTACCCGAAACGCTTAGCCTTACCTGCCCCACCAAAGCACTCCGCTCCTCCTCCCAATTTGATGGAACCAAAATCGTACTGAAGTGCCGAGCAATGGAACTATGATAATGATCAAGAAGGTGGATCTTCAAAACAGTATGCTATTTATGCTACCGCACAACAACTGGCATCTAGAATCCTAGCATGGCGCATTGGCAAATGGCAAAACGAATCCTACAATATTTGAAGGGTACCCAAAATATGGGATTAACCTACAAAGCAGAAAATGAAAGAAAATGATTCGAGCTGCACCACTATAGTGATGCAAGTTGGGCGAGCTACACAGATGACAACAAGTCCGTAACTGGAGGATGTTCAATAGCGTGCAGAGCAGCAATCAGCTGGATATGCAAAAAGCAAACCTTGGTAGCTCTATCCTCTTGCGAAGCTGAATACGTCGCAGCTTCAAAGGTGACGAACGAGGTAGTTTGGTTGCAGATGATACTGGAGGAAATTGGGATACCACAAGGAGGACCATGCACAATGATGATGGATTTTCAGAGTGCCATTTATCTGTCCCAGGGTCCTGTCTTCCATTCAAAGACAAAACATATACCTCTAAAGTACCATCACATTTGAGATTTGATCTCGAAAGGAGAGCTCCAGATCCAGTACATAAAGTCTGAAGACATTATTGCAGATCTGTTCACGAAGCCGCTCGACAAGCCACTCTTTGCAAAGCAAAGAAAGACAATTGGATTAAACGTGCAAAGCTGCAAGGTTTAAGAGAGATTGTCAGAAATGGTGAACTCCTGCAACTTTTTCGCGACGCGAAGTGAAGCGACACGAAGCAAAAGTCGAATGGCAAACAAATCGCAAAAGTCAACGGACCTCAAAAACCCTAAGACACGAAGCGAAGCGAAACTCGAAGGTCAAATGATTCACGAAAGTCAAACATGCCTCCAGGACCAAAAGGCATGACACGACACGAAACAAAAAGAAAACGAAGGAAAATCTTTCGCATTGCCAGCTGGCAGCTCAACGGGCTTGGAGTTTTGAACTTCACGCTTAGCTGAAACAATTAGCAATGACAGAGAGTAACTAACTAGTTGATTAGCGTTAACTACTCTTGTAATTCTCTGTTTAGCTATCTTGTAAACTCCACACAATGGAGATATAAACCAGTTTTTCTGGATCAACATAGACATTGAGAGTGTGTGTGAGTAGAGCGAAAAAGAAAAGAATAGAAACTTAATAGTTGTGGATGAAAGTCTGGCCAACGAGCAGAACACAACGAAAGAGCAGAGAGTTAGGCCGCCAATGAGCGAGACACTGACCATCTCGCTCTAAAAATCAAACTGATAATACAGTTGCTCTATCTTATGCATCTCTTTGTCTTCCGCCGTCTTGATTGCTAGACATTTATTGTAATTAGATACACAGATCCAGTGTATAAATACACCTTCATTACACACTCTAGCTTCAGTGTGATATAGCAGCAATACGCTTTTCTATTTGTGTATAATGTAGATAAATGCTTATTGCGATTTGAATGCACCTCGCTTCTGTTTGATCGCGCTCGTTTACTCACTCTGATCAGAACACAGACGTCTACGACTCCTCAGTTTCTGATTAGACGATGGCTGTCTTTGACGCCTGAGGAACTTGCATTTTTCATCACACAATCAATCTAAGTTTTCAGAACTGAACTTCTTATTGAATCTGATTTCTAGTAACACCTCACATAGTTTCTAATCTCTTCGGTAAACTATACTCATCCATTGTTTTTGAGTATGAATTGTTTTCTTAAGATCCCATTGGGCAGAGTACTTGAGTTGTGACTATAATTTAGCATTTACATGCTTTCAGAATATGGCAACATAATTGTTGAATCTAATGATAGATTAACCTCTTCCAATTACTCAATTTCAATGATTTCGGTGGAATCTTTACTTGTGATATATGACCTGATGGATATTATGCTTATTGATGAGGAAAGACATCAAGACATCATCACAATAAATGTGTCAAATAAACTCATTATGGAGTTGAAGGGAAGTACTTCAACAAAGGAGGCTTGGGACTCGATACATGTACTCTATGAACTAGGGAATAATACGTTGAGGATTCATGGAGAGATATCTACATGGAGAAATTGCATAGTGAGCTAAAGAGCAAGGATTCTTGACATGCCGACATGCAAGCAAAAAGGAAGCATCAACCAATCGATTCAAAGGACAATGAAGAAGATTTTTTTATCAAAAGAAAGATAAGGAATAGAGTCGAGAGGGACAATAAGGGAGGATTCAGATTCACTATAAAAATGTGTATTTCCATACATAAATGTAACATGGACAATGCTCAAGTTCATTATTTGCATTGTGGTCATTTTGTTCATTGTGGAAGTGGATGGTGGTGATTTGGTTTGCTTTGATGGAGACACGCTTAGCCAAAGAGGTAACATGTTTAGTCTCGGATCTTTAGATCCAACTTGGAATGATTATTTTAATAGGCGCAAAGAGTCACTTTTGTGTACTTTTCACATGTGTGAGGACAACCAAAAGTGTGTGATTGATCTTCTAAGGAGTGTGTGATTGCACATGAAACCATCCGTTGATTGTAGCTACCAATCTATCTTGACAATCTTCAAGGCAAGAGCACACAAGCATGCATCTACCCACCAAAGAGCTATCAAAAGCTATCATCCACATATTGAGAAGTTACTAAGTCTCAAAATGGGTTGCTCTCGGGTAGAGAGAAAATAGAGCACATACACTCGAGTAGAGAGAGAACATAGAAAAAACAGTGTGTTGGAAGCAAAAACACTCATCAAACTTGATTACCATCATTTCCATATTATCTACAAAGGAGAGCACTTCTCAAATAGTGCTAGCTCGTGTTCTTGCAAGAGGACATACTCTAAAATGATTGGAACCCATTGATTGCTTTCCTACATCATGATTGGACCCCTAGATTTGCACCTCTCATCATGATTAGACCTCATGATCCACGACACAATTTGATTGGGCCCCATGATGTTCACCACTAAACATGATTGGTCCACATTTAATGCACCTCTTAAAGTGATTGGCCTTGTGATCTATGCCTCTAAATGTGATTGGGCCAAATAGATGCATTTCAATCCTAACACCATGTGACAAATGTCACTATCTCACTAGAACTCAAGTTTAAGGCCTATTGACTATTTTAACGAGTCAACATAAATGAGATAAAATGATTATGTCTATCCTCCACACAAGAGAACATGCTCCATACATGTGTGATTTCAATATGTACATTGAATTACAAAATGATCAAGCTAGATTTTGCCTATTTTTCACAACTTTTGCCACAAGCAATGATGTTTGTGTCTTAGATAGATATACTCCAAGCAGAAAGGGCAAGGTATAGATGATCATCAAGAAATGGTCTTTATTGCAATACAAGCAAAGTAGGTCTATATGCATCAAGAAATGGTCGAGGTATAGATGATCATGAAGGAGAGTTTCCTAGTTTAATCTTATTTTAGCTCAAGGCATCAAGCAAGTTGTAATTTGTAATTTGTGATGTTTTGGCTTATATTCCATCTTTGTCATCTTTGGAAAAAAAGTTAGATTTATATTAGGTTCTTCATTGTGTCGTGATACTAAAGATGACGTGTCTTTAATATGTATTTGTAACAACAAGGGAGCTACTAGAGATGATGTATCTTTGGTATGTGGCTATTGCAAAAGGGATAGCAAGTTCATTTTAGAATGACAATCCAAAGATAAAGTGCATGTGTTAGAAACAAAGATATTCATGAAGGAGATGATGAAGAGTCAAAGAAATACAAAGGAAAAAACTCTACAAGATGGTGATCATCTTTGCAAAATGTTTTTGAACATTTCCAACACAAGAGGTAACTAATTCTCAAACTCATACTTCTAGATGAGGTTGATGAGAAAAAACATAGGACATTTCATAAATTTGTGCATTTGCCATATTTTGACAAGGATATTGGTTGTGCTAAATATTGTTATGAACGGGTTGTCAATAGAAGCCTTAGTTGACAAGATATCACATGTTTAATGTCTTGGAAAGAAATTGAGTATAAATTTTTTGAGAGACTTTGCTAGTACTTGTTATGTACACCTGGTTAGTTGTACACTCATCTTCAATCTTTTTACTTTAAATCTAATAAAGATCATGTTATCTTATAGTTGCTTCGTGGTGATGACACTGTTTTCACTCTACATAATGAAATGGAGTTTGATAGATTTTGGATAATCTTAGTTAAGCTTTGAGATGATGAATCATAATTTTCTACATGATATGTCAAGGATAACAATTTGTAAAAATAAAAATGTTATCTTTGCTTTTGGTGTTCAAATCATGCACACTTCTGGTGTAAGGCATTGGTGCTTGAAAAAGAAAGTTTGTGGCAAAACTTGTTTGTTGAGAATTATCAAGAGATCTAACATATGTATTAGGTTTCAATCAAAGGATTGAGTAAGATTAATCATTGTTTCGTTTTTTATGATGCTCATGTTTTCTGTGATGTAGCTACTTGGAACGAGCAACAAAGGGGCAAAGACAAGTACGGACTTTGTGAAGTGTTGATTTTTGGAAATTCTCATTACTTCTTTATGATAGAAAATTGGAAAAATCAAGTTATTTGGATGCTTAGTGATGCAATGCAAAATATTAGTATGTTGTGGACTAACTATTTTTGCATGGATTGTCTTGAAAGTTATATGAAGTCATGGAAGCCTTTGGATGTTGGAGGAGCTACAACAATGGTGTATTTGGAAACACAATCTCATGCCACTTCAAAATGGTTTAAGGAAGGCTTATTATTCTAGTTAAAGTAAGCAAGAATAGAAATCACTAAAAACGAAACAACTGGAGACATGAAACTTTCCCAGCAAAACTATGCCTACAAAATTTTGGTAGACTATGCAAGTTTCACTCACTTTTTTTGTCTATACTTTTAATGGGCTCACACTCACTCCCGGCCAAGGACAGTTTAGCTCCTCATCCCATATCATATCACAAAAAATGACTTGTTCACCTGCAAAATTCTTGTGTTATTAATCCTCTAGGCCCATAAACACTACACCTACTTGAGGTGCAGATGCGAATTGGAGCCTTTGACTTGGCTTTAATCAATAGACCTGGATCACATGTCATGCCATTTGTCCATTTGTCATGCCTTCGCATATAATTAAGCTCTATAGGCAGCCTTCCATGTTCTATGTGTATAGGGATAGGACCCCAGAGTTACTGGGCCATGTTAGTTGCCTATATATGGTGTTTTTTGGTCAGTCAGCATCATTGGCAGAGGGGGGCCCTATGGAGCGGTCTTTCTTTCTTCCAAGGAACTGGTGGAGGGAGAGCACCAATGCATGCCAAGATGATCTTGTCGTTTGTGCCAGCCAAGACTCGAGCAATTGCTACCCAAAAGTTAGTGACGGTGGTATGGGACACACCACTGCTAAAAGGATGGTTAGTGCTTGAACTTAGGTTGATGGCTCCAAGGCACGAAGTGTGGTGCCCTACAATGTGTGGCGTACTAGACTCAGGCAATTGTCTTTTTTCATAAAATTGTGATCGAATGATGTAGCCACTGCAAGCAAAGCAGGAAATTTCAGATAATTGCTGGCTGGATTGTTACCATAGCTATATCCTGAATTACAACACTACCTAAAGGGTGTCTATTATAATCCATGTCATACCTATTTCATCAATAGTTTTAGTTGAAACACAAACAACGAAGTGAGAAAAAAATCATTCTGAAATGTTTATAGGTAAAAGAACAAGGCTTCCAATAATTTCAGAACCTTGAATAACTGCACAACAAAAACTATTATGTTGTTACAAATTTATTTATTTCGTGTTTCAGAAAATGTGTCCTATTATTTACACATCTGCTAGATGTTGGATCCCAAAAAGGGCCCCTCTAATGCTTACTTTGAAAATTTATCAAGCTCAATGCTCCTTTTGTTGTACCCAGCCAGAAAGAAAATTGTGATGTAGACAAGTTAAATATTTGATGCGAGGCATTAATCTTGCGAAGCAATTAAGTATGCAAAATGTGGGGCAGGCTAGAACAACACTGCTGCTCTATCCCCCAATTGGCCAAATTTCATGTGAGAGTGAGTCCCCCAGTGTGTCCAGAAATGGGCGCAGGGACCTCCTGTTGTAAGCCTGCGTCCACTCTAGCCTCACCAACAAATTTGATACAGAAAAAGGATCACAGATTTTCCCGCGCTGTCTGTAAGCAGGAAGCTGCACTATCACACCACACTCCATTCAATTGAGCAATTGAAATTTTAGTTTGGTAATATATATGGCTTCTGAGTTAGTCTCTAAGGTGACTAGATGCTTGAAAATGAGAGAGAAAAGCAAGACTATACATTTCAAACACAAGCACATGGGATGGTTCCTCAAAATGGTTGAGAATCCCGATTAAAATCAAATACACTTAGATACAACCAGCTACATCTCTGTGGAAGAGATACCTGGACTTACGGCCTGCATCCACAGCCTTAAAAAGGACCTGGAAATCTGGTGATTTATATGCATCTTATGGCACTTTTAATTCACTGCTTTCTTAGGGCACTGGTATGAAATATGCCCTTCTTCACCACAAGTATAACAAGCCCGTGCCTTCTTGGGAGCCTGTGATAAGTTCTCGCTTACGCCAACTCCACCTTCTCTCTGTGTCCGCTTGGGCACTGCATATGCTATCTTAAGAGGTCTACCAAGGACCTCATGTTGATCTAGCTTCATTGCAGCTTCTAGCGACTCATCATCTGCAAAATCGACATGTCCAAAACCCCTAAACTCTCCAGTCTCTTTATTCACAGCAAGTCGAATTGAATCAATGTTGCAGTTCTTAAAAAAACTCCGTAGATCATTTTCTGTGATATCCCAGGCCAGATTGCCTATATATGCAGACTGACAGCCTTCATGTTTTGAAGGGGGTGCTCGTGGTTGTGTCTCTTTCTTGGACCTATCCTGGGGTTTGATTTTGCACAGGTCAATTTTCAAGAAGCGTCCACCCCTGCAGATAAACACAACACAGATGTACCTATTTTCATGTTATAACTGCTAAGGATCACCTTGGATCCAATCAAATCTTCCATACTAAAGGTAGAAGCTAATCAATCAGCACATGCATTGGACCACTAGCATGAAGTTAAACAGTACTGGGCAATAAACAGATAATATGAACACCTCACATATAAATTGAAGAGAGTCTGTGTTTGATAGAACACACTTACATGTCCGACCCATCCAGTGCTAGTGCCTTTTTCGCAGCAGCCTCGGTCTGCCCACAGACAACACTCATAAGAATGACATGGGGTGTTGTACTAACATTTCACAGGCTCGAGCAAAGAACTTGCTCCCTGGGGCTTCAATAGCAAACACAATCAAAATATATAGAGAACACAGGCTTCAAAATCCTAAAGAGGCTATGCAATGCATCAGTGAATTACCTGTATACAGCTTTTGCCTTACTTAAAGTACAGGCATCTACTCTTCCTAAACAATAACATCATTGCAAGCATAGCCAGGCACCTGTCACTTATGATTCCTCCACGTAGTAAGTTACAAAAGAACAGGAAACAACACTCATACGTAAGATAAGGGGTGTTGGAATAACATTTTACAGGATCAAGCAGAAAACTGTTTACAAGATGAGATTTGGCAGAACTTTAGTACCTGGGACTTCATAGCAAAAAACACAAACGAAATATTTAAAGAACACCGGCTTTGGAACCCCAAAAAGGTTGTGCAATGCATCAGCATTTTGTCTGTTGACAGCTTTTGCCTGCTTTAAGGTGCAGGCATCTGCTCTTCCTATACGATACATCATCGCAAAGCATAGCCAGTACATGTAAGCATTGCATTGTGAAAAACCTATCACATATGATTCCACTCCAAAGTAAGGCACACGAAGGAAGGCACACAACAGTCGTATAAGACATGGGTTGTTGCACTAACATGCAAAGCCTCAAGCAGAATCATTTAGAAGATCAGGGCTCCCCTAACAAACACAATCAAAATATTCAGAGAACACAACCTTCAGAAACCCAAAAAGGCTATGCAATGCATCAGCGAATTGTCTGTTGACAGCTGTTGCCTGCTTTAAGGTGCAAGCATCTGCTCTTCCTATACAATAACATCATTGCAAGCATAGCCAGGACATGTCAGCACTGTGTTTTGAATATCCTGTCAGAAATCATTCCACTTTAAAGTAAGGTAAACAAGGAAAGTACACAACACTCATATGGAAGACATGGGGTGTTGCACAAAGATTTCACGGGCTCGTGCAGTAGAAGCAAATAGAAGATCAGATTAGTCAAAAATAACTATCTAGGATCTTAATAGCAAATGAAATCAAGACAATTACAGAGCACAAGCTTCACAAAATCAGCAAGGCTAGCAATGCATCAGTAGATTGTCTGTTGACAGCTTTTGCCTTGCTTGAAAGTGCAGGCATCTGCTCTTCCTATGCAACAACATATCTCAAGATAGCCAGGAGATATCAGCATGACTTGTAAATAACCTGTCAGATATAATTCCAACCTGTAGTAATGTATGCAAGGAAAGTATGCAGGAGATAAAGAATTAAATGTCGACAGAATATCAACATCAAAATTTCAGGACTAGCCCAATCCTTAAAACTGTGGGAGACCATACAGATTGACCTACTAGTCCCACAGCTAAAAACCAAAAACAGTTGAAAAAGATATTGACATGGAACCGCATGGAAACAAACTTGAATGAAGGCCAACAAAGCACTATGTATGGGAGGAAAGTCATTAACTTATACAATTAAGATGTGTGATCACATAGAGGCTATTTTGCAATAACAAATCTTCCTAGCCACACTCGGTATAGTAGAAAGAGGGGGCACCTTGAAAGTGATAAAAGCTATTCCGCGAAACCTTCCAGTGTCAGGAAACGTCATACAATCCAACTCTGCAATAGTGCCACACTCAGAGAAATATTCGTGAATGTCATCTTCCGTTGAGTAGTAGGGCATCCCTCCAACCATAACCTTCTTCAATTCATACTGCTCCTCTTGGCTGGATTCAAGACAAGTTAGCTCACAGACATCAGAAAAATAGGGACGTTGTTAGCGATCTACCTTCTCTACCCTAACAAGCCTCGGACCCTGAAATCACATCCTTAAAACTCCAGCTAGAATTGTGTCCATTGTGGATGGTTGTGGTGCTATGGTGATCCCAAATTACTGCAAGACTTGCAGTGACAGCTACTCCTCAATAGTCCAATTCGCTCTTTCTAAAACAGATTAAAAACGAAAATTAATTCTACTAAGAATCCATGTAAATCTGAATCTCTGATGCGAACAACATACACCAAGCACACTTCATGCATGTAGAAAACATCGACTTCAAAGTATCCATGTCAAAAAGTCTACATGCTTTCAAAAGACTCTCAAACAACCTGTAAAATGCGACTGTGCGTCTTTATACCTCTCAAGTTGAGCAGCCCCTTCATTCCCAGCTCCGCTCGCTTCATTAAGCCCAAAACCTCCATCTGTTCCCTCACATGTAATATCAGCAACTAGGCCGTTATCCAGTGGCTCGATTCCTTTTTCTTTCTTTGGCTTCTTCTTCTTCTTCTTCTTCTTCTTCTTTCCTGCTTCCAGACCTTGAATGTCTCCTTTGACCTCTGATGTAGGCACACCATTCTCGTAACTGGAAGAATGTCCCTCCCCGCCAACATCAAAATCAGATCCATTCCCATTGCCGTGCCCAGTGCCATCCCCCTCATCCAACATATGATCACCCTCAGATTCTCTTTTTACCCCTTCCCGAACATTGCTTTCTGGCCGAACCGCCTTCCCGTCTATCTTCGGCCACCGTGGTTTAGTCCTGGTTTTCCAATAAACAACGCCATCTCCCTCCTTCCTGTCCACTGGTTGCCCTTCTGCTATTTCCCGTGCTTCATCCTTTGCAATCTTCTGAGCCTCTTGACCTCCTCCTACTTCCTGTGCTTCACTTTTTCCGATCTTCACGATCTGCTCACTTTCTTTCTTTCTTCTCTTCTTGGGAATTAGGGCTTCGCCCTCCGATTGCTCCACCTCACTCTCTATTTCACCAATACCTACAGCCATTTCCCTCTTGCTTTTCTTGACAATCCTAGCATCCGCCTCCCTTTCTTCATCCGATCCATGAGTTTCAGTAGCATCTAGCGGCTTCTTCCCTCTGCGGTTCCTCTTCCTTCTTGAAGGAGCATTTCCAGAGCCGCTCTGCCTGCCTTCAGAGTCTTTCACAGGAGTTGCTCCAGGAGCGGCCTCCTCATCTACTGCTGCTTCCTCCATTGTCTTTCGCTTCATCTGTAACTTGGATCTAGCGAGCACCATCGCAAGCAGCAGCAGCGAAGGCGAGAAACTGCAGTTGATGAGGTTTTATGTACAGCGCCCACCGCTTCGTCGTCACTGCCATTCCCCAAAAGGTTTAGGGTATAGGGTTTAAGGCTAATCCTTATGTAAGTGGGTTAGGGTTTAAGGTTTAAGGCTAATCCTTATCTAAATGGCATTTTTGATGCTTCACACACAACTTACAATTATTGGCATGAGGTTTTTGCTCCACTTACAAGTTAGCCATCCACAACTTAGTAACTGGGAGCACAAAGGAGACAAAGATGCAGCACAAAGGAGACAAAGATGCCAGAACAATGGACTGTGGCAATTAGAGGAGAGGAAGGCAACTGGCAGGACGTGTGGTAGTTGGATTCAACACTAACTGAAGCACATGTTAGCTTAAGTAAGGTATTTTCACAAGAGTTTAAGCACCATTCCAAGATGAACTAGGTCCAGTTAGTGAACGGGTTCTTGGCTCTCTTCCCACCTTTAGCTATGCTTTTGGCCCACCCGTCCTCCTATCCTCCTGTCAGCCGCAAGTTGGCCTTCCCAACAACCTGCACTGTGAGAATTGTTGAGCTCCCCGGGTTGGCATGCATTGAATGCCTTGCCATTTCTGGCATCTTTCCATCACATGGCTGCAACAAAACCTCAAAAGGTAGAGGATATTACAAGAACGGGCTAGGCAAGATGATGCACACATGTAAAGTTGATCTTGGATTTGGACTGGGAAGAGAGAGCACATGCCCGTCGTCCCACTGCCTACGTCAAGAACAAGTCGGGCTCTACATGTGAAGAGGCCCTAATTAATTCCATTAGCTAACGTGTGCGAGTTGGATGTAATTGGGGCAAAACACTTCTCAGTTAGCTTATGTTAGCGCTAACTTGTAAGTGGGGTAGGCTGTGTATGGGGGAAGGTCTCCACTCTCATGCATTTTGCCTAGTATCCGCTTGAGGGCATCCAATCTTGCTTTTACCTTAGTTGCTATCGTGGGAGGAAGGCCCCCCCTTCGAGGGCATTCCACTTATGGGGGGGTGGTCACCCTCTAAGGGTGTTCCACCTTGGAAGGGCGTTTGCAAGAAGTTAGGGCTGAAGAACCCGAGTAAGGGGACCTTCCCTACCACAGAATTTATTTCTACTTCTTGTTAGCTATTAAAAAAAAATGTACATGCCCCTTTCAAGCGGAAGGTGCATGTAAAATCAGTTTACTATTTTTTATTCTTCTTAAATGGAATCTTTATTTTTTGATTTTTTAACATGTTGAATGTCTTGCTTAAAGCAAAGCTTCTCATGATATATTAATCACCTTATTTCGGTAAGCATTTTTAAGGATTACATTTAGTTTAGATTGTATGGAAAGGACTTTATTTCTGAATATTTGAGAGAATAGGTCTCTTTCTTAAGTGAGTGAAAAGCTCTTTTTTCTTATTTGAATGGAACCAACAAAATTCCTCAACCTTGCAAAGAATACGTTAAACTTTTATGTGCAAGGAGGCCTTAGCAATCAAGTTCAAGATTGACCTATTGGAGTTGTGATTTTTATGCAAATGATTGCATGAAAAAAAAGAGATTTACTTTCAAGAGAATTATATGCTTGACATGTGGAAACTAAGAGATTTAAGATTATGCCTTTTCATGGCTTTCATATTTTTGGCCTTGCCTTGTAGGGCAGAGATATTTGAAACTTGCTAACATGGCACGTATCGGTCATGTTGCAGCATAAATTTGTTTTTTCAAATATGTTTGTTTTTCTTATTGCATTTTTTAATGCTCTCTCTCTCTCTCTCTCTCTCTCTCTCTCTCTCTCTCTCTCTCTCTCTCTCTCTCTCTCTCTCTCTCTCTCTCTCTCTCTCTCTCTCTCACACACACACACACACACACACACACACGTGTCACACACACACATTTTGATTGTTCTATTCGAATGTTGTTAAAAAAAAAAGGGCTTCATGATGGCATGGTGATCAATTGGTTAAATTGTGACAATTGCAGATTTCATTCAACATGTAGCGAAAATAGTAGGAAAAGACACTTCTACTCATGACAGTGATCACAATCTACTAGATGAGATTTGTACACTTTAATTTACGAAAAGAAAGATTGATTATGGCAAGTTAAATTATTCTTTTGAGAACTTACTTATTTTTTGACATTAGATGCCCAAATTCGTATATTCAAGGGTAGTAGAACATTATGCATCTGATCTTAAGCTTACCATGTAGGTAGTCACGATGCCATCATTTGAAACAACTCCAGATTTAATCTGCTAAAACTATAAAGAGTATGTCAAAGCATGGTACGAGCTTATGACATTCCACCGCACTTGCCTTTAGTTTTAGTGCCTCAGATCAATTAAAATTTTCGGTTTGAAAATCCACAAAGTTGGTTATAAAACCGATGCCAAAAATCAATGCATGCGCTGAGAGTCATCAAATTTAGTCTCTCCTTGGGCCATCAGGTCTGTAAATGGTGGCTTAGCCTCTAGGTCATTGAACATACTTCCAAGACCTGGCAAGGATTTGGGGACTTTTCTAAAGGAGTTTGTTTCAAAAGATGAACTTGAGCGAGCTTGGAAGGCACGGGAAAAACTAGTGATGATAGTGTGATACCACATATTTGTTAAATAATGTATATCTACTCCAAAATGGCAAATATACTTGGAAATGAGGACATGCGCTGGACAAATATATATTATGAAGAGGCCTATATCATTTTTCGAGATATAATTGCTAAGCGCATGTCTTCTGCTAAAGGACAAGACCTCCTGAAATGAAACGATGCCTAGAACACGAACTGACAAGATTCGTATCATCACTGCAAACTAGAGTAAATTAAACTCTTATTGAAAAGTTATCTTCAATGATGTAATTTACAATTATTCGTAACCTATTTATTAACTAGAGTTAGTAAAAGGAGCGATGCACCATGAATCTTAAGACGTGTGTTTGCTCGCTCCTTAGGTAATATAAAAAGAAGACATGCTTTCTTCGCACACCATTGAGAGAGAGAGAGAGAGAGAGAGAGAGAGAGAGAGAGAGAGAGAGAGAGAGAGAGAGAGAGAGAGAGAGAGAGAGAGAGAGAGAGAGAGAGAGAGTTTTTGTTGTGAGATTGGAGAAGTGGAATAGTCGGATTTACACCACCAGGATGTAATTGACATTCTCCTATATTTTGTCAACAAGCTAACATTGGCCTTTAAGCAATTGCCATTGTAAGGTGGTACTAAACTGAGGACTTTTGTCTAGAACACATGAGTGTATGAATAAGATTAACTATTTGTTTGTTCGTACACGTCTGCATCGAACATAACACAGATCCTTGCTGACAACTTAATCAATCAGAGTGTAGTTCATTCGAGCTACTCTTATAACATTTCATTTGCAAAACGCTTTTCATTTAGTTTGATAGAGGAAGATTGTTGTTTGAAATTCATTTATCAACACACACCATACAAGTAATATTGGTTACTTATAAAATGTCTGTTGACAATCAGATTAACATCCTACTCCATTTCATTTGAAATAAGTCAGGACTGTACCAATTTAACAACTTTTAAGTGCTATCTCCTTGGGGAACGACATAAATACTACACATATCTAGCAATTATTTGTTGGTATATTACGACATATGCTAATTTTTGGCATCGTTGTCGGGGATAGCCAAATAAAGTTGATACAAATTGACAACTCCATCTCCATCCCCATTGTATGTCAGATAGAGCTGCTCGACTAGAAAGATATCGGAAACTTCGAGAAATTTTTTTTCAAAAAACTTCAAGAAACTTTGCAAATAGGAGAGTCACCTTTCTCGAATTTTAATCCTTAAAATCTACCTGAAAACCCTCTTCCTGAAGCTTCTGCTGTAGTTCCGATTCTGATTCCAGTGATCCGTCAGACACAAAAACTGATGATACAAATAGAAGGAATAAACGAAATTCCAAACGAAAAGAAAATAGTAAAACTATTGAGGATAAGTCTGTGACCTCTAAAGTTGAAAAACTTTGGAAGAGTAGAATAGTAATACGGCTGATTTTAATAAGAAGTTCGACGATTTGAAAGTTCAAATCTCAGAAGTTGCAAACAAAAGACCAAAAGCTTCTTCTTTGAACTCGGGACTAGGGTGTACAAAATGCGGTACATCTGGACATTCTTAAGAAGAATGTAGATCTGTGAACATAAAGTATGTCGAAGATCCTTCTCAGAAAGTGCTTTTTATATTTCAAGATGATGCAACTACCAATAATGTTCAAGCATTAGAGAAAATTTGAGCACAACAGGGGCCTTTCAAAAAGATATTTTTTATTTTTTTTCTCAAAAGTTTCTTCCACATGGTCCAGTCCGAAACACTCAAATTTGAAATCTACGTAACGTAGCTCCTTCAAATTGATTTTCCTTTCTTTTTAAAAGAACTATAATTTTGCATCAGAGGCAGCCCGTAAATAAGCCATTTTATTTGTAGTATAGTATGCAACTCAACAAATAAATAGTGTAACTTTTGAACGACAACTCGGATTGAGACGATTATGGTGCCATTAGAAAGCCCTTGACGAGAGCTTTACAACGACATCAACATGACCCAGTTCTAAACTACGGTGAAGAAGTTATAGCCAGTCAAAGATTTGGTCGGTCAACACTTGGTCAACCCGATATCTATATTGCTACAGCCCTTACACAATTACTTAAGAAGTAAGTTGCTTATATTTGGACGGCATTTTAACAGAAAGCATTCGAAGAACTTAAGCACAGACTGATTAATGCTCCAATTATGAGACCACCTAACTAGACAAAACTATTTCATTGTTATGTTGATGTGTCAGCATTTGCTATTGGTGTTTGTCTAAGCCAGAAGGACGAACAGAAGAAAGACCATCCAATATACTATGCTAGCCGCCAGCTTAGCTCCTCAGAGAAAAATTATTCGACAACAAAAAGAGAAGCACTTGGAATGATTTTTAATGTAAAGAAATTTCGGCATTATTTGCTGGGATATGTTTTTATATTCCATGTTGATCATTATGCTTTGAAGTATCTTGTTAATAAACCTGATTTATCTAGTCAAATTGCTCGTTGGGTTTTGTTGCTACAAGAGTTCACATATCAAGTTGAGGTTCGTCAAGAAAAATATCATACTAATGCTTATTATCTTTCACGACTTAGTACAAGAAAGATTGAAGAACCTTTAAATGATGATTTTCCAGATGAAAATTTATTCGAGATTTTTTCTACAAATTCTTTATATTCTGATATAATTATTTATCTCAAATATCAAATATATCGTGAAGGATATGACTTGGAGAAGAAGACAATATTTCAATACGAAATTGCACCTTATACCATTATTAACAACGTTTGTATAAGCTTGGTGCAAATCATCAACTAAGAAAATGTCTTGAAGTGGAAGATATTCCAAAAGTTATTCAAGCTCTGCACTCCGAAGATGCCGGTAGACATTTTGCTTTGACGAACACTGTTAATAAGAAGTATTGGTGGCCTACCATGTTTAAGGATGTCTCCATTTATATTTGATCTAGTGATCCATGCCAGAGATCTGGTAAACCAACCAAATATATGAATTGGCCGTTGACGCCAATCATTCCACTTGCACCATTTGAAAAGTGGGGGATTGATTTTCTGGGTCCAATAAAGCCAGTTACTTGACACACTAAGTGTCGAAATTTTTTGGTTGCGACAGATTATGCAACGAAGAATGTTGAAGCGGAAGCAACGAAACGAAACGATGTGAAAACTACCTCGCTTTTCTGTTCAAATCTATTATTATATGTTATGGTTGTCCTCTTGAGTTAGTCAGTGATCGTGGTACCCATTTTCTTAATGATACGATCCGACTACTAACTACTTATTTCCTGATCAAAGAGAGAAAGACAACCCTATATAATCCTAAAGCCAACGGATTAATTGAAAGAGCGAATGGAATACTATGCAAGATCCTGAATAAGATCACTATTGCACATGCTACAGATTGGGATCAAAAGCTACCTTCAGTGCTCTGGGCATGTCGAAACATGGAGAAAATCACAATGAAACAGACTCCTTATTTTCTTAAATATGATATGCATCCAATTTTGTCGATTAAATTCGAGGTGCCAACTTTTGAAATACAAGCACAAGGAACAGATACAGACTATATTAACGAAAGGTTGTTGACTATTGAAGAACTATCCGAATCTCGAAACAATTCGAAGGATGTTATAGTGAAAATACAGGAGGAACGAAAGAAAAAGCATGATACTCATATCAAATTGTTGATCTTAAGGTTAATGATTATGCTTTGATCTATGATAGTCGTCATCAATTTTTTTTTGGAAAGCTACATATGATATGGATGGGACCGTACAAGGTCATTGAAGTATTTGAAAACGGTTCTGTCCAACTTCAATCATTGGACGGTGAGTTATTGCCAACACATATTAATGGTTCCAGACTAAAGAAATATTATCTTTGACGAAGGATTTCAAGAGGAGAATTTTTCGAGTATATCTACCTCAAATTTTTTTTTCTTACCCCCAAATTTTTTTTCTTTGATTTATATATTAATTTTTTTTTGGAATTTAGTGAATCCCTTTTTATTAACTGTTTAAATGTACACGTGTTCCCATATGTCATTCACATTTATGTCCATATTTATAACTATGTGTAAGACGACGTAGGCGTAAGCTTTTTATTTGAATTTTAAACAATCTTGAGCTAATTAAGATTATCTTTTTAGGCTCTTAAAAATCGATAAAGCTACCGCCTATGATTTATGAATTTGACAGGTGTCAATCAAAGTTGCCACATAATCATCATCTCCATGGTGTCATTGTTTAACACTGTTACTTTCTATTTTCCATCTTACACTTTCTTTTTACTTACTCTTTCATGCTCACTCGCTCTCGCTCTCCATTGCTCGCTCAATTGCTCTCGTGTTCACTGTTACTCTGCTACCAATGTCACA
This sequence comes from Diphasiastrum complanatum, assembly GCA_029204225.1. Taxonomy (NCBI): domain Eukaryota; kingdom Viridiplantae; phylum Streptophyta; class Lycopodiopsida; order Lycopodiales; family Lycopodiaceae; genus Diphasiastrum; species Diphasiastrum complanatum. Next base: position 6,858,901 of record CM055102.1, read on the forward strand.
AATCTACCGAACAATATGGATTCGAGCGCAAGCACAAGCACCAGTGCAACTATCAATTGAAAAATCTCAGCACATAATTTCGGATATCTGATAGATGCTCTGGTAGGCCAGCCAGTATGCTTTGGCACTATAGCATACAAAGCATTTATGTGCTGAATCAAGCACAAGAAGTTTGCTGCAGTGGGAGCACATATCTCACGACTGTGCGACCATTTCGGCATTCTTACAGAGCAGGGTGTATTAGTAGGTAGAATGCTGGCAACAACGAAGATTGATTTATCGAGCCTTCTGTAGGGCACCCCTGTTCCACAAGACCAGCCAATAGCTGCCACAACTATGGAAGTCGACACAATAGTAGTCCATAAGGACTGTATTTTGGATACTGATGTGCAGAATATACCTGAGCCCTCTACTGCAGCTGAAACTTTGGTTGTCGTTCCACTTGACGGGTCTTCTCAAAGGCCAAAGGGCTCTGCATCCACGGACGATGAAGATACTATCTCCGACACCCAGATGTAAGACAAAGGCAAAGGGGTGGATGAAGAGGCCACAAAAGGGGATGAGGAGGACAACAAAGACAACCTCTATAGACAGTACCATCAGTGTTCCTTGGGTGCCAAGAAAATTGTTGGAAAGATCCATGCCTACGACCTGCATATTCAAGAGGATATGATCAGCTGTTCCAGCACAGAGATGAGATGACCAGCAACATAGAGATGTTGTTTGTGTCATAAAATCGTGGGTGTGAGCAGCAGGGGAAGCTTGAGGCTTTGAGCGCGGCGTGTAGAAACGGAAACGCAACAGATAGCAGCTGAAATATTCAAGTAGAATGATTCATACAGTACAATCGCTTGAAGTAATAACTTCAGCTTGTTGAGCGTGATACAGGTGACAAGTGCTGATATGATATGATACCACAATTTGCGCAAGCATGGTTATGTATTTGACGTATTTGTGTTGGTTTGCATGAATGTGTGCTTGCATGTTACCTTGTCATTGGGGTCTAGATATGAGTCGGAGTGGTATGTGTTTATTCTTGTAAATAGACTTTCGTGAGTTTTTATAGTGAACGTTGGATGATGTAGTTATGTCGGTTTTTCATCAACATTGATTTAGTTGATTTAGTTGTTAGCATAGAATCTAAAGATTTTCAAATAAAAGTAACATATTTTATAATTTCTAATATGCAAAAAATGTAGATCTTAATCAAATGATAAATGTTGTGAGTCCCAAAACTAGGGGTCTCTCCGAGCATAGTTGAGGATACCTAGCAGCTGTGGTTTACATCCTCATGAAAGATTTCTACCTCAACAACTGAAGAAGTAGTGAAAAAAAATATAGATTTTACTAATTAGATATACTGGAAATTAGATCTACTCAAACATGTGGACTTCCACAGTTACTTTGAACATTGTTTGAGTTAAAGTTATGTTAGGATCTAGTGCAATATACATATCACATCAATCAATCACCATAGCCACTCCTCACAAGCTCTCAAAGATGGCACAACAAAATTTATTGATTACAAAGAGAATATTGTATATATACTAAAAGCCCCAACATGCATGGGCTCGACAAGTGTCAACACATTGAAATAGGCACTTGTCTAGCTAATAGACCCAACATGGACTAAAAGACTGACAAACTCAGGACATGCCCCTGAGTATAGCAAATGCAGTCAAAAATATATTGTACATGCTAATTTTTCCTACGTGTGGCTACTTGGCTAACCCAAGTAGCCGACTATAGGACGAGTGTCTGATTGATATGTCGATGGCGATGGTGGGTCAAACCCGATAACAACCAAATACATTAAATCTAATTAACTGTACACTTATTACAATATCATATTTTAAGCTTACATAAAATATAAATCAGATCGACTCTGATTTCTAACTCTCCCTTAAGCTCAAATGTGATAGAGGTAAAGATATATACTACAGCAATGTCTGGAGTGTCCAAAAGATGTTATGCATATCCATGCTACCTTGTACTTGACTCACACTCAAACACACCCATCAAACCATTGTAAAAGAACATTGTGTGAATTTTTAGATCTAATTTATATTGACATAGTGCTAAGAGTAGATGATGAAGTTCATGAAACTTGATTAAACGGAGAGACTCGTTTGAAATATACCTTAGTTCAAATATTTGAATATAGAGCTGATGTCCCTTCAAAATAATATTTATTGTATTTCAAAATTAGCTAGATAAATCAATTTTGACAATCTATCAATATAATGTGTTGACCTCACATAAATGTTATGAACATTGATAATTTATAATCAACTTAAACATCTATTATGAAATGCAAAGTATTTTTATTTTTATGAGAACTAACGAAGTCTAATAACATGATTATATAAAACTATTGTTTTGATGAGTTTGCCATTTTTCAAAGAAATATGTGAAAATTCATTGACAAATAGTTCTATAAAGACAACAATCTAGAAAATAATTTAAATTTTTCTAGAAAAACATGACAATGAAAATCAAGTTGTCGATTCAATATTTGGATTGTTATATTTCATGTATAATATGTTTGTTTAATTATGATCAAGATTTTTGAGTATGCAATCGAGATTTTTTTTATTATAAATATTTTCATTTTGTAATATACGCTACATATATAGATTAAAACAAAAAATTGGAAAATGTATATGATTTGAATTTTTATGCAATAAACTTTTTTTCCATAACAATAAAGTGTAATTTATATTCAAAATTTAATATAAGAAGAATATTTTTTAATACAACAATAGTTACTAGACGATAAAATTTTAATAACAATCATCAAAATATTATAGGTATTTTATTTTTTAGTTCATTTATTATTTCATATTTTAAGTATTTTAAGCATTTTTTAAACAATTTTTAGATTTTGTATTTGGCTAATTTATGCTCATCTATAAGACCATTGAATTTGATGCATAATATGACTTGATTTTTTTGTTAGTCTGTCATATTGTGTATAGTTGTGACTATTGCTCTTGCTTGCTAATGATATAATCATTGTTGTTGTTTACGTGGATGACACATTGATACTATGCAGAAGCGAAGAGCTGATTGCTGAAGTAAAGAGCGACATCTCAAAACATTTCGAGATAACAAACCTAGGAGAAGCCAGATGTTATCTAGGCTTGCAAATCGACCATGACTATGACGAAGGAAAGCTGTACTTTCATCAGTTCAGGTAAATCCAAAAGATCCTAGATGATTTCGGAATGACAGATTGCAAAGGGGCCAACACCGCAATGCTTGCAGGAACAATTTTGACAAACGAAGATTGTTCGAAGACCGACGAAGAGAAAGAGATCATGCAACACACACCTTACAGGAGGCTAATTGGATCATTGATGTATCTAGCAGATAACATGCACCCCAACATTGCTTATGTTGTGTTTAGGATGGGCCAATTCAATGTCAACCCAGGTCCTATACACTGGAAGATTGCGAAGCGAATCCTACAGTACCTTCAGAAGATAACGGATTTCGGACTGTGTTACTCTCGCAATACTGGATTCCAGATGCACTCCTACAGTGATGCAAGTTGGGCATCGTTCAAGGATGAATGTAAAATAGTCTCAAGAGGGTGCACCATTGCAGCGAATGCAACAATTCTCTGGGTCAGCAAGAAGAAGTCCATCACAGTTCAGTCATCCTGCAAAGCAGAATATGTCGCAGCCACGAAGATGGCCAACGAAATCACATGGCTCCGATAGTTCCTCAACAGACTGGCTGAAACCACCAAAGAGTCTCTAATCTTGCAGATGGACAATACTTATGCCATAAACTTGATGAAGGATCTCGTGTTTCATTCGAGAAGCCATTAGACAAAGGATTGTTCGAGAGGTAGAGGAAGAGTCTAGGAGTCATAAAGCTACCACGCTTTGAAAGAAGCAGAAGAATTTGAAGGACAATAAGACTAATTTTGAGCAAGCCGAATAGAACCAACATCAATAGTACGATAACAGTAGAAATCCAAGACCAACGCTATTATGCAAGTTTTGCAAGAGAATTAATCACAGCATCAATGATTGTCAAATTATGAGACATAATGAAACGAAGAAGATGCAGCAACAAGAAGGAACTTTAGATTCTAGCAAAATTGCCCATGAAGATCCGACACTGTTGATGGTACAAACTAAAAATAGTCAGCAATGGTATCTTGATTCAAGAGCTTCTCAAAACATGACACCATGCAAGAACTATTGGGAAATCAGGTGACTCCTCGGTGCATGAACTATGTCTATCGGATTTGAGCTATTTTTGATAATTTGATAGCCGCTATTGTCATAGGCGGTGAACATGACTGTCACTATAAAGATAGGTGGCGATCGTAGGTGCTGTCATTGTCAGAGTAGTTACATAATGCTAAAACTAGTTTAAACAAGTAACTAGCTTTATTTAGAGTGGTATCATGCTAATTAGACAATCGACAATTGTCGATTCAAGCTAGAGTCGAGATTGACAAAGGTTCTAGTGTTTGATTCAATAGTTGTTTGAATCGAACATTTGGGCTTATGTCGATAGTCGACACTCGATACTCCTTCAATAGTTTGACTATCAAGACTCCTTCGATAGTTTGACTGTTGCGTAGATACCTGTTTGAGATTCCCATGTATTTCTGTAGACTGTGCGACAATACAAGTTAATTTGTAGCAATATGAATGGATCTAGATTAACTACTGGATTTAGAGAGAGATGGATATATCCCATAGATCTTTTTTTTCTCTCTTTTCAAGGGTGTCCATTGGCTAGCCAATCATGAACCACCCATAGCCTTGGGCTATATATTTTTTCACCCTTGGACTTCAGAGGAATGGCTTTCTTCAAGAGTCTCTTGCCCCGTTCTTGCATTTAGGCTCTCCTAATACTCTTAAAACTCCTCTAAAAGTCAATGACAAATTTTCATGTGTAGACTTTTCCTTTGAATCCACCTTAAGAGCCCACATTAAATTCCCTCAAAAAAATTCTCCAAAACTTTTGGGGGTATGCTTTTCATGGCTCAAGATTTAGTGTACCTCTTATGATAAGCTCTTTGGGCTTCAAGACTAATCCACAAGGTTTAAGACCATTATTGCTCAAAGTGTCAATTGAAAGCCAAACTAAAAACTAACCTTTTGTTCAAAATTTTGACTTCCATACAAGGTTACGTTCTAAGATTTTGGTTTCAAAATACAAGTGCAAAAATCTTCCATTTCCAAATTTAAAAATAATTTTGAAACACACACACTTATGAATAACAAGAGCAATAATCTAAATGTAATTGTAAATAAATCTATGTATTAGGTGCCATCGGTAATATCATAGAACTCACGAACGACAAACTCTTGGCATTACTTAGTAAATAGCACCTAGTATAAGGATATGCCCACTAACCTCTAGCCTTGTAACCTTAATTTGTGTGCATACACAAGTTTCAAATTAAAGGAATTATATCATTCTTAACTTTGAATAACATGCAAGTTTCAACCTTTTAATACAAAACACTTCACAAGACAAAATGAGCATTTAGATGGTTTTAAAGTTTTACCCCTATATTTTAAAATTAATTATTAGTTAGACTTTCAATGAATATGTTGCTATATTTCATGTTTTCTTGGAAAAGGCAAATAGGTCCTTGACATGATTGCACCTTGCTAGCAAGCCTTCAAGTTCTCAAGATAAGGGGCATGTCCCACCGCCACTTAATTAACCTAGTTTTAATAGTCGTCACTAAATACAATGACTACTCGGTGCCTCGTTTGTAGTTTGCCATATTACTTAAACTATCTAGGTAACGAGTTACCACCCATTAGCGCTTGGTGGGTGGTAACTCATTACCTAGAGAGAGAGAGAGAGAGAGAGACCACATGTATAGCAATAGCTATGCCTCCATTACTTGCTATAAATTGCAGCGAGCTGCAAGACAAACTTGTTTTTTTTGCATTATTGACAAGCTCATATTTAGAGAAGTTATCTTATTATCCTATATATAGATAGTCGCTGCACCAGGTATCTCATACATGTCGCATCCCTCCTACGGTAGCCTTGTAAGGGAGGCACAACTCCTTTAAACAATGGTTGGTGAAGCATAGGTGGTGTGTGTGAGAGAGAGAGAGAGAGAGAGAGAGAGAGAGAGAGAGAGAGAGAGAGAGAGGTGTAGTTTTTGGTTGATAACTAGTGCTCGAGAAAATCAGAAAGTATAGAAAAGGAATTGGCAAATTAAAAAAAAAAGGCAATATACAAGATATTTGATGATTTTGTATACAAGCATATAAACCTTTAAAGGTTTTATAAAATGCAAGTTTTTTGAGGATAACTCAAAAGAGGTTTCCCGAGCACTACTCATAGGTTGCAAGAATTGGTTGGAAGAGGCAGTATGTTCTTAACTTTGCAAAAAAGAAATTCTTAGTTGTGCTACTACAACTAATAATTGGCTCACACCTGTACATCGCATGGGCGAAAACAACCGTCTAGAAGTAGCCTTGTCATGTGGCACCCCTAAGAAAGAGGAGTATCCAAACATAAGTTTGCTAACTGTGTATTTGGCCAAGGGTTTGAACATTGGGCAAAAATACAAAGATATAATTAGCACCGCTACTAACTGAATCAATTAACTGGTAGCTAGCAATTGGCGAGCACCGGCCTCGCCAAAGTTACTCTAGCATTTTTTATGGCTTGGGTAAAGAAGGGTGGGGGCAGCGTCCATTGACACCAACCTTAAGGTGTGCAGGTTCAATGGAGTAGTCGCTGGTGCCACGTGGCACGATTGGGTACCAACCAAAAAACAGGCCAGCTGTCCCCACGCATGCCCTCGCCCTGGCCTTTCACGGTTTTTTCAAACTTTGAAGTTGACGTGAAAGGGGTCACTTGGACTTGGTCACGTCCACTTTAGCTGCCTCTTCCGTTGGCCCTCGTGGCCAGAGAAATGTAGCGGATGTTCCTCCAAAGTTGGAGGCTCTCCTGCTATTTTGACGGCCTTGTTAGCGGGTCCCTTCTTCGAGCAGGATCGTTTTGGCGGAGGTTTTGGTCCAGAATACTCGGCCTTGGTGAGAGTTTGAACTGCGCTGTTTTAGCAGGAGCCAGAGCCAGCCTTAATGACAAATTATACTTGAAGCGCCCCGCACTTGGATTCTTGCCACGAGTCAAAATTGCCACTTGGACGATTCTCATTGGCTGATTAAATGCTACGTGGCATTATCTGAAGGCCTTTAAAATATCCAATGGTGTTAGCGTTAAAGTCATAGCGTGTCATGAAGGTAGCTTAAAGACACGATATACTCCACGCCCGCCCACTTCGATGGTAGCCACGAGTCACAGCGCCACTTGGAGGCTTATGAACGGTTAACTGGATGCGACGTGGCATGATCTTAATGCCTCTAAACATATCCAATGGCTGTAAGCTTAAAGCCTTAGCGTGCGACTAAGGTGTCGATTATTTTAAGAGCGGGAGCGGGCCGCTGGAGCTTAAAGACACGACGTGCTCTACGCCCGCCCACTTCGATGCGAGACACGACTCACATCGCCACTTGGAAGCCTTTCAATGGCTACTGGCTCGACGTACGTGGCATAATCTGGTGGCTTTAGAAATATCTAATGGCTATGAGGTTAAATTCCTAGCGTGCGACGGAGGTGCTGCTATTTGAAACACCCGAGACAACGACAAACTGGGAGGGGCCGCTATATTTGGAGCCTGCTAAATCTAAGAGGCTGCTAATTAGGGTAGTTAAGAGCCCTGCTAAATTTAAACCTTGTTCGAAGGGAAATTTGACCGCTGTTTTTGGCGGCCTTTTTAGCGGTCCTTTTTCCTTCGAAGGAGAAAAACTGAACCCAATCTACGCACGATTGGATCGAGAGCTGTTTTCGCTAGATCTTTCTCTCTCTCTCTCTCTCTCTCTCTCTCGCCTTTTTTTCTCTTTTCTCTTTGCCTGCTCGATCGATCTCGTCCCTTTGCTCGATCGTAATCCAGCCTCTGGCCTGGCAATGCATGAGCCTGGAGGTGGTCACAGATAGCACATGTGAAGCACAGCTTCTTTTGCGGTTTCCAAAATGGCTTCTCGTGAAGTGTGCAGTGCAATGGAGCAGCGTTTGGAATAAAATACGAGGATATGCCGTTTTTGTTTCGCTACATATATGATATTTTCGCAATATACCTGTGTTGCTGGCTTTAGCTCGCGTCCCTGTGCCGGCCTTGGCATCCTTTGGCTTCCGCTGACCTATCTTAGGTGGAGCCAGCATTTCATCCTCAGAATCAGTTTGCCGCATCCATCATCTTGTGTTGCTTCCAGAGAATCTTTTAATAGAGCCTGCCTCGTGACATCTTTGCATTTCGCCTGATAGAGTTCATTCACTTGCATTTTGCTATAGGTTGTCTTTCTTCGTTACCTGCTGATATTTCACCTCTTTATTTAGCCTGGATACGTTCTCAGACGAATCATGTGATTTTTGCCACACTTTCTGGCTGATCCATAGTGCTCGTATTATTTGCCTCTATTACTTAATTACTTCTTAAGTATGACGTTTCCTGAAATCTTGGTTACTTCAAAGCCACTCGGCTTTACCTTTCTTCGGTTTAGTCCTTGAGCAATCTATCTGCATTTTGCTATTAGTTACTGTTGCTTCATTGTGACTCACTCTAGATCCATTTACATATTTCATATAGTTGCATCATATCGTTTTATAGCTTGCCCATAGGATCTCCTAGATTTACTTCTAATGTAATCCACTTGTATTTGGCCATAGACTCGAGTTGCTTCATTAGCTGATGGTGTATAGGTTTCCTTGCATTTGGTAGATTACATCTGGTAAGATTTATCGGCATGTCATTGTGGTTTGTAAGCTTAGATTTCGATCTTTTTCTGCATATCTTGGATGTACCCCTTTCTCAAACGCAGTTTTATTCTACGTCCTTAAAACTTTAACGTTGTATTGTTAATCAAGTTTCTTCTTTGGTTCAAAACTTCAGCTGCCTTCATGTCAGATATTGCGCTCAGAAAACTGAACTCTGTTCCTCCATCCGAGAGGCGGAGTAGTATTATCAGGAAAGGTACCATGAAGGTGATGTTAGATCCTCCAAATGACGAAAACTTAGACATCAACCAGAGCGTGTGCAGGTCAAACGGCCAAAGCATTTCATCTAAAAGCTATTGTGAAGGTCTTTCTGGGCATTTTGAAGCTCCCGCTGATCCAATTGCTCAAGAAATTGAGTACATTTTTTCTGAAGATCTGAAACCAATGGAAGATGCTGAAAAACACCTTCTTGTATGCCACTGACAGTTCTGTTATTCTCACAGTAGGAGGTCTTCTTTTGATCATAATGGCGTACGAAGTTATGATGATTACTGTCTTTGTCATCGGCAAGCAATAACCATGACGAAATGGCCCACTTATAAGATGCTCATATGAATTCAATGTGGCGTTTGATGCAGACGCTGTTGCACAGGCTGGATTCAAAGGAATGGCTAACCGTCTTGGAAGCTCTCAATCATGTGAGACGGCTGTCAGTTTTCAATGCCTCGGAAATGGTTGATATGCTGTAAGTCTCTCTGTTCAAAATGAATTGAATGCCCTTTCTGGAAATGAGAACTCCTCTTTTGTCACAGACTTATTTTGATTTATTCCACTTGACCCAACTTGCCAGACTGGAATTTGATATGGTTTTAAGATTGAACTTTACAAGTTACTGATGAAAAGGCTTGGAAAGCAGGAATGCCGTTGTGTCTCTGGTTATCAAAGCCATGAAGAACCCCAGGAGTGCACTTTGTAAGACCGCAATCATGACGTCTGCAGACTTGCTGAAATCGTACCCAGACAAACTGCTAGAAATTCTTGACCCGCTAGTAAGTGCACTATCTTCTGCAAGTCAGCGATGCTGAAGTTGGAACTTGGGTATGAGTTAATTGGCCCAAGCTCACTTTTGCTAAGAGAATACTGTGCAAATTCTTACATGCACCCTTTCTACTTTTTTGGTTATAAAATGTATGCTATGCATGAGTGAGTTGGTGAGTTATAGGGGGACTCCATAAAGTCATCCTTTATTGTACTTCATGATGGGATATCGAACTTATAGTTGAATATATGTGTCCTTCTCCTTAAGTTCAATCGAAGTATCATCGGATGCTAGGTTATGGTTTGTATTGCACCGATACATCACCTGCTTATGAAATAATTCCCTTCTTTGAACTTGGTTGGCAACTCGATATAATCTTTCATTTTCCAAGGCTCGGATTTTTGATTGCCAAAACCTTTTGTTTTTAAGAGTTTGCAAAAGTTAGTACGACTGTCTTCGAATCTTGCATAACATTATGTTGGTAGTAGTATCGTTCCTTTGTGATCATTGCTATGCATGTGGTTGAAATTTCTTGATTGGCAAAGTGTGTATGCCATATTCAGTAATAAGTTGCTTTCACTTTTGGAAACTATAACCAGTAGACTATTTTTTACTCCTGCAGTTTGTCTTGTCTTCAAGATGTTCAATGAGCTAATATGTTTGTTTTGACAGCTGTTGCAACTACTGTTGAAGGCATCTCAAGATAAGAAGTTTGTGTGTGAAGAAGCGGAAAAAGCATTGTTTGGAATGACCACATGGATAACTCCGAATCCTTTGCTGCAGAAGCTGCAACCTTATGTCACACATCGCAATCCACGTGTTAGGGCTAAGGTTGCCATGTGTATTAGCAAGAGTGTTTCTAGGCTGGTACTTCCTTTTTACCTAGCATTTATTGGCACATATTATCTCAAAAACCTCTTCTGTTATCTTTTTGGCAGGTACTTCTGCAATGATTTATCCTGGTTTGTTAACTCCATGGTATATAAGTGATTGCTTTTTTGAATCATGGTATTAGACTTTAGTTTATTTTGTATGTTTGCAAGATCAGTCTTTTGGTCGTATTTTGATTCATGGTTTTGGCTTCCAATTTTTGCTTTTGACTATTTTCTTCCTTCACAACTTAAAGGAGCGTTTACATAGGAATAATCTACAAATTCTACCTTCATAATAACTTTAAACCGTTAATCGTAACTATGAACTTTGCAAATGCCATCAATTCCTTTTGTAAAGTAAATTTGATTTGAAGGTAGGTGGTATACTTCAATTGTACATGATGAAGTATTTCTGTCATACTTGGAACCTTGAAAAAAAATAAAACAAAAGTTCTCATATGTTGCACTTCAAATCAACTCGTATATGGGTGCCCTATTTTTTACATGATCTATTAACATACTCTTGGTTTAAGAAAAGATATTGCATGCTATAGTTTTTTTGGCTCGTAGTAAGTTTTTATGAATGAATAGACCTACTTGTAATTTGGGATTTGAGCTTGACCTTTTGATGATTTTTCCTCTACTTGCAAATAACAAGCAACAAGATAATTTCGAATGCTCATATAATACATAGAATGATCGAGGTACTCGTTGTTGTTGTTGTTTGTTAAGTTTTGTTTTTTTCACCCTAATAAATAAAGCTTTTTGCTTGTGTTTGGGCTTACAGTTTTGAAGTCTTTGCTCATAAAGTGGGCATCCTTGGTACATTTCAAGCAGTATATACCAGGTTGTAACCTGTTGATATTTTTGGGGCGGCTCATTGTTGATTGTTCAGTTTGGAGCATCCATACTATACATGCTGTTCATCACCATGTCAAAATTAGCCGCTTCTAGACTAGAATCTAAGTACATACGACAATTTGCATCTTGTAGAATACAGTCTTGAAATCAAACTACAGTGACTAGTCTATTATCTACTACTATGCTTCTAAATATAGTCTGCTCCCCTTTGGCCCTCTTACAAAGTGTGATCAGAGACTCGTCACTCTCTTCCAACCTCTCAAGATCCTCCTCAGTCTCAACCTCATCCTCATCGTCTTCCTTTGACTCATATATATACTTATTTGACTTTAAAGTCTCCTTTAATTTAGAGCATTCCTTGAGAGCTCAGAAGCTCTTAGCTTGTGCTTGCCACCTTGCACGTGTCAAGGCACACGTGGAAGTTGTGCACAACGTGTTGGAAACGATTATATCATTTTGAAAATTTGAATCTTCAAGCTATCAACGAAAATATTGCAACTAGGATTCAGGAAAGTGGGAGATTGGAATCAAGTTTCAAGTTTCAACCTATAGCAAGTAGAGCTTGTTGATGGAGGAACATATGATGTCATCATCATGTAACCTTGGTGGCAGGTTTGGAAGTTTTGTGACATCAATGTCATCTCGTCATTGGAAAGTTGAAATTAAAAATTGTAGGCTCCCTAGAGCAAACTTAGTCCACTTGTTGATTACGCCAAACATAGGTGATTACATGCTGAAGCAGCTCACGTGTACATAAAGAATATCTCTAAGCTGCATGGGATGCCAAACAGTATATCATCAGGTTGAGACACAGGATTCACTAGCAATGTTTGGAGGGCTCTCTTTGGCAATTTTCTTCAAAGTTCAGCATATTATCCTGATTGTAAGCAACATTAGCCTGATCATTTTTTATTATTGATTCTCAATATATCTTCTCTCCCTTCACTTCTCGTCTAACTTTAGTGACCTGCACCTACTCTTAGGTTATATAGGATCTTGTCCATGCTATGCATGATGGAGTTGTTGTAACCTTTTGTTGCTTGACTCTGTTAAAGTTGAAGAGTGGTCATTCTTTTGTTATGTTCGAATTTCAATTGCCTTAGTGCTGGATACATTTCGTTTCCTCGGTACATCACATTTCCCTTCGATCTTTTTTGTGCAATCATTCTATATCAAATCAAAATAAAAGTTTGGAACACTAGAGAGTGATACAACACGGTCCTGGCTTTGTATGCATACAAATGGACTAGATTTTTAGCAATGTTTTCAAAGTATATATGTACCAATCGAAGTATCATTGTGGTGTGTCTCATACAATCAATTATATTTGTTATGTAACAGTCTCTAAGTGTTTGAATTCTGATGATATATGAAGTGGGCATAGTAATTTTATACGCTATTTGTGGTGATGCTTGAAGATTTCATGAGTGCTTTTCATAAGCATCAAGCTTCCAACTTTAGTTGTAAAGTCGAGAATGTGTGCACTATTTTTTCTCCAGGGAGCTGATGGGATTAAAGATTATGGGTTGGAGCCTCTGATACAGTTAGCTGTTGCACAAGTAAATGACCAGCTTCCAGAAGCCCGTGAAGCTGCTCGCAAGCTTATTGTTGAACTTCATGCAGCATACAAACAAACCACTCCAGTTATTGAAGAATCTGATGTTGTGTCTACTTTGTATCAGCAAGATGGATGGGAGCAATATTGTCTAAGCAAACTTTCACCAACGGCTGCAAATGCTATATTTCGTATAACCTGTAATGGTACCACTGTTTCTCTATCTTAGCTTTAAGGATTTGGAGCGAATGCTGCTCCTCTGAGAAGTTTGCAACTGTTATACAGAATGAGTGAAATTTGATGTCAATCCTTTTCTCGCTTTCATAGCAAATGCTTGTTTGTAATAAGGAAACCATGGGTTTGAAACTCAAATCTACTCTGAAGTTGTTGCATGTGCCTTGATGTTATCCAAGCATAGAGCTGGTGCATCTACAGGTAACTTGCATCCTTCAATCATAAAAATCTGCATCGTCTTCATCCGTGGGAACACTTCTGCAATCCTTCATAGAAAATGCCAGTTAGCGAGGTGTTTGCAGTGACACTTTAAAGGCATAATTTCCCACACAAGATCGTAAAAGCCGATTTTGCTTGAAAGTGAAGTCTTATAATTTCAAAATTTGGTCAGACATGGATCTGCAAGAATATGCCACTAGAATCATGTACACTATGGATCTCAATTCGAAGTGTAAATTTGAAAGTCTTGTACTTTGTTCATATTGACCTCTTGCAGAAACTAAACATGTGGACCTGGATGTGGATCTAATTTTGGATTTCTTACTTAGTATTTGCCTGTTTGGCTGTGACTGTGTTTTGATATCATTTTTTTGTTCTGATGCTTCAACCAAATTAAATCTAGAAAAGTCGTTTTGTCTATCGATATGAATAATTGGTACCAATGAATCATTCAGAAGGAATATGTTTCGGAGTACTTTTTCTAGTTTGTTCTCAATTATAATTATATATGCTACTGTTTCCGCTCTTTCACTCTGCCTCTGTTTTGCACCAAAGGTATTGCACTTCTGGATACCAGGTGGCTATGAAGTTGAAGTGGTTTTATTGCATGACACACTCTCTTTCAAATATATGAGTCGCCATTGTTGGTATGTGTTCACACCAAACAGTGGTAACGCCATGGAACATGCTGGGCAGGGCCGTTTTTTGGCCTGTCAAACGACAAGTGCTAGGGTTCATCTGGCCAGTTTTGCGACATGGCCTTGACTTCAAGCGAGCCTGATGGTGAGGGCGAGGCAGGGCTCACAACTGAAATCTGTCCACCCTTGCCACCTAGGGTTGTGTGTAAGTTTTTAATGCCACTTGAATTGCCCTCAACAGATGAGAGGAAAGGATTAGAACTCTTTCCCGCTTATCTCCTGAGTCCTATGTGAGACCACCCACCCTTAGTGACCCTTTTACCAATACATGTTTTAATTCATCTTTTGAATCTGTTGAACGATCTCTTGCAAAATTGGCAATCCAGGCAGGTGGCCCGAATCAAATATGTATAAAAGTTAATTGCTTAAATGTAGATATGAAATATGTGGGAATTGAGGTGAATTATTGTCCTCCTCTTTCTTCCTGTTCATGCATCTGTTTCTGCTTGTATTATGCTGAACTTTGCTGTTTCCTTCAAATTATTTAAACGACGAATCCTAGAATGCTTACCCATTTTATTGATTCTGGAGTTGTTGATGTTAGTTCTTTGGTTATGGCATGTGTCTTTGGATATTGAATTCATGTAGAGAAATTCCCTCGTATCATTTTAGTTGGGGATGGTTTTTCTCCATGAGTTTACATCCTTTTATAGCAGGTCCATGTCTTATTAATGAATCTTTGGTTTCCGTCCATAACAAAAAGACATTAAGGTTTGCGATGAGGGAAAAGACACTTATGGGTCAATTGGCCCTTCCTCTTACGTCTAGTGAGAGTGAGATAATTGTAGGAAGCATCCTTTCTGTGAGTGTACATTGTTGGGCAATTGGATGTTATTTAGGCTTCAGTGTAACAAATACAAGAGAATAGTCAGTGCACACTTTGTTTATGCTCAGGGATAACAAGCTCATTTTATCAATGTTTTTACAAAAATGTAAATTATCTTTTTGTGTAAAATATTTGCCCTATTTGTGGCTCCACCCAATCTATTGACAAGATCATCCATCGTAGGCAAAGGATACTTGTTCTTGACAGTAACTTTATTCAATCCCTTGTTTGTTCCGAAAATATTTGTTCTTGACAGTAACTTTATTCAATCCCTTAATAGTCCACACACATTCGGAACGTACCATCCTTCTTATCTTTTAGAAAAATTGGTGCTCCCCATGGGGACTTACTAGGATGAATATGACCCATGTAGAAGTTCCTATCAAGATATCCAAACGCTAGGAGTTGGAACTGCCCCCACCAAGACACATAACTTGTAACCTCATGAGGTCATAACTCGTAGTGTTTCCTTGATTGTTGTCTTTTCTCCAAATCTGCATGGCCTTTTGTAATTGTAGTATTTCAATTTGCAACTTGAGTCAAGCATGAGCTAACTGCTTTGTTTCCTGATCGTCAATTTTCTAATTTCTACTTCCTGTTGTATATTACTAAGGTAGATTGCTGTCTGCGAAGCTACCTTACTATTCTAAAGCCACTGTTCCTCATCGCTGCTTTAGTAGATGACTAGAGAGAGACTGTTATCTACTCCATTATCAAAATTATCAAGAATGAACTGATATTGACCCTTGGATCCTACAAATAAGTTATGCAAGCTAGCTAGAATACCACTTACTTCATTAGTTTTGCCTTATTGTAAGATCTTTTAAGGTCTTTCGTGCAGGTTTGACTCATTTTTCATAACCACCAAAGAACATTTACTCAGCTAAGTATTTCTCTCCATACCATGACAAATTCCTCATTGCTGTGATGTGCTGCTACCTACCAGCAGGTCTAGTGGCCAGAACTAACTACATTGGTTTTGTGGCAGTGCTCTACTGTTTTGGTTATCTAAGCTCTTTGGTTATTCAAAATTACAAGAATCTACATACGCAAGAACAATGCTAACCCCTAGCAGTCTTCACAATATGTTTTCTGAGAGAACTTGAAAGCCAAGGCAAATTGAACTTAATTCTTAGCTTGAAGTACCTTGCTATGACAATGGTACTGGAAAGCATTATATTTTTTTGACCTGACATTAAGTAATGATCCTATGGAAATTTGGATTGGGTCCAAGTATTCACTAGTGAAGCCAATGACCTTGTATCTCTCCAAATTTCATTATCAGAATTGGACTCGGTGGGGGCATGGCTTCCATTCAAGCTCTTGGCTAATGTTGCGTAAATGTAGTCATTTGTTAATGGTCCACGAGGATATTTCTGTATAAATTCTGCAGTTCAGAAAATATCTTTATAGATGGTTCCTTTCACTTTCGTTAACACTAGCGTTACGAGGACACTTCAGTGTCCAAAATTTTAGAATATACATCCAACCAAAACTCATGACAACTTCATACAAGTTAATATCTATAAGATTTTCTACTGCAGAAAAGTTTGATGTCCCTAACAATGATATTTTAGGTGCTTTTAGTTATGCTTAGCATACAAGAGTATACGAAAAAAAATGCACAGCCATTGTTATGCTTTGTGGAGAATCTATAATGTGAGAGGGAAACTGCCTGCTGGGTGCCAGGAACTTGGATTGAGAAGATTACCTATAAGTAGCACAGATCTAGAATTATGAGTAATGAACTTGGAAAGTCATTTAGCATGATCATTAATTGTATAATTGGGTGGAAGGTTATCATAAAGCCATCATCTAGAATTCAGTTTGTGTGGCTGTCAGTTGGCCATGAAACATGACAAATCTATCTTTATATGGTTTTTGTGAACCTGTAGAAGTACTTTCAAGTTTTTCAACATGTAAAATTTGTAAGTGGCCTATGATGAGATCAGATCATTTAGTGTACATATTATGTGTACCCATGATGATTGATATAAATTGGATATTTTTTTCCTGATATGTTTGTTTTTCTTGTAACTGTAATATATTGCATACTGTTATTCATTGTTTAACTTTCTATTAAGAAAGGTTAACATTTTGACTTATTGTTAGATATTGATTTGAATCATCAATGTAAGTGATATCTTATTATCACATTTAATGTCATCAAATTTTGAAATAGTAATTATTGGTTAGATTTGATATTAAAATTGAGTTATTGATGCAATTAACATTCTAATAAAATATTTAGTATTGTTGGAATCTCATTTTTTTGTTTGCAAATGTTTATTGAATATGTATTCTCTATTTGTTTGACAATCATATGATTATTGTTTGTTAGTTGATTTTTGGAGGCTTGAGGCAGTGTGGTGTTTTTGCATTTCTTACATAGTGATGATATCAATAATAATATTGTTCAAAACATTCAAAGCTCACAAAGTTGTAGAAATGGTTTGAGTTGTTTCACCACTAAAACATTTGACCTATAAATGTTAGTATTATAAATTTGTTAATATTATGCTTTTTAATTAGCAATTTAACGCAACATTTGTTTATGTCACTTGTGATAGACTTTCATTACGAATGTGTAGAAACTCAAATTCGAGTGCAGGTGTTTTTCTATCAAATTTTTTCTTTTTGTAATTACTTTCGAAACTTTATTTTTGTTTATGGCATTTGATTGATGACTTTACTTTTTGTTAATTTGTTACATTTCATAAAAACGTGAATTTGGGAACATCAATATGTTAAGTAGAGCCGACCGTTAATCATTCAATATGTTAAAATTGTAATATTAAAGGCTTTTTGGCCTTCTTTGATTTTCAGTTTTAGGCTTTTGGCCGTCTTAAATTTTTACTTTAAGGCTTTTGGCCGCCTAAAAAGAAAATTATAGGTTTTGAGCTTACTACATTTTCAAAGGCCTAATATATCTAAATGAATTTTTTTTTCAATCTTTTGTTCAAAATATTTTTTAGAAGCTTAAAATCTTTGCATTTTTTAGAAGCTGAAAATAAAATTTGAAAAGTACCAATACTTCATATACTTAGAATCTCCCATAAATGCTTTCGCAACATCTTGACTAAGCTCAATGCATGGACTTTCTCTTATAGTGATTTCCTTGCCAGACTCTTTTGCGTACGTCACTAAATTTCTCTACATACTTCCATCTTATTTCTAAAACATTATGTAAATTTCTAACAGAACCAGAAGCCTATGTAAAAGAACGTTTGATGCCTACAAGTTGGAGACACGATTCTTGTCTAGGGTAGTAGTAGCATTGATTAGATTCAATTTGCAAAGGCAAATTGTAGGCTATATCATTGTTGAAAACCATAGATCAAACCTTTGTCCTTGTAATCTTCTTTTCTCTTGTATGTCCTCATTGGTGAGGCAAATTGGAGACATATAAGAGTTGATAGAATGTAACAAACAATATCGTTTGTTTGCTTCTTCACCCTCTTTTCAATTAATCATCCAATGCCTTTAGGATATTTGTTGTTACACATAATCCACTAATTCATATATTGAATTAGGATTATACCCGATGTGTCATGTGACATAAACATCAAACCTATGGAGCTCTGACCAAAATTTCTTAGATTAGACCATCAACTTCATCATACATAGCTTGGATAAAATGCTATGGCATCCCAACTCATTTCATTAGTGGCCTGGAGTACATGCATGTCAAATGCACCCACATTAACTATAATACACTGGTACAACAACCAATGTACAAGTTTCTATCACTCATCTAGAGGTGAAGGGGAGACTCAATCATGATGAAGGCCAACACTTGGGAGTAAAGCCATTGATTCTATTTCATGAATTGTTGCAAACCTTTGTATTATGTCCTTGTTTAGATCCCATATAGCAAACAAAATAGATCACTACCATAACCGAATGCATGACCTAACAAATTCGGTATTGTCATCATATATTATTGGCTTCTAGGTAAATTTTCTTTCACCCCGTTCAGTGCTTCCCATCACAAGGCAATCATAATACTTTTTTATGATAATACAATTTCATATTGCTAAGTATACGCATGATCCCATGAAATGCTCACTAGATAGCATGATAAAATGATTTTAGACTACTAGCAAATGGCATTCCCTAACCCATTCTTTTGCAACCCATTTGAAGACCTTGGCAGTGAGATGACGAACGTCGTCTTCATTACCAAGGTGGTAAGTGTTACATGGAAATTAGAATGCTACAAAGTTAATTCACCAATTCTAAATCTTGCCATGTCACTGGTTCATTTTCCTAAAGATGTACCTAACAACTCCACATGCAAAACATCTTGAGTACAAATAATGGGAGTGAGTTGTATGTCACAATGCTGGCAACTAAACATAAGTTTTTTTTTGGGGGGGAGGGGCGGGGGGGGGGGGGGGGGGGGGGGTGCGGCTGCAATGCTTTTTGGTATTATCAACCCGGGATCACAAAGAGTCAAACCTAAGTAGACAAGCCCAACTCAAGCACAATAAACCAACTCACCGCATGTGGGAAAGATCTCAATGAACAAAGGATGACTCCATTTTAAATAAGGTACTGGCCATGTTTGCACCTTGGGGGACCAAAAGTTCTTCACTTTTCATATTATAGTGACATCGTGACTTGGCCTCCTACCCACACTCACAGACCTACTGGCCTACAATGTAAAATAGGCCACACGGGCCTCATTTGTCTTGGATGATTATTGAGAAACTTAGGCTACTTAAGATCGTGCAATGAACACCAGAGCTCATTTTCTAGCATACATTAGTTTTGGGTGGAGTAGGAAGGATGGTAGATGCAGTGGCAGGTTCAACTTTGGCAGCCTACACGCCAATATGGTTTTAGCATGATGGTGCCTTTTTTTTTCATTGATGTTCTTAGCTGGCCAGTCAGCTATAATTTCAAATATACGAGTTTTTTTGTTTAACTACTAACTCTGTTTCGTATTACGTTTACTACACATTTCCTCATCGGTGCCCAGTGTTGCAGCATGGGCATACATATCCATAGACCAGGTTGTAATAGCAGAAAGCTGTTGGATGAATGTGTTGATCACCCATATGTCTCAAAAGAACCTATAATACCAAATAAAATGTCACGAGAATCTGCAATGTGGACACTAGAATTTACTACTGAAACACATAACTGGCCTTCTCTCTTCAAAATCAAGAGGTTTGAAGTATACGTGCTTGCTGGGGAACAGAGCTAAAAGCAATGTATCAAGATCATCATCATCAAGAAGGGAACAGATTGTTGAGCCACTGATTTATGCCTACCATGGATGTCATATAAGAAAATTCTTCGTAAGTTGTGCATGAGCAACCAATCCACCAGGTCGAATCAGATAACTCACAAATGGAGTACTTTTCTGAAAGGGGAAACAGATTATGGAAACTTATCTTCAACACCCTACTCCTGTTAACGTGCTCCTACCTTCCAGACTTCACTAATCTCCTATTAAGGACGATCAATACGATCTTCTATTAATGATAACTGGCACATTCCAAATGTATGGGGGGAATCCCAAAAATTGGAAATCTTCTTGATGCAACATAGCTAGAATTGGTTTGTTATTAGCAGATGGCCAACCTGTGCTTTAACGTGAAGTTCTGAAGCATTGATCATCTTTTCTCATATTGCCCAGATTCAAGAGAACCATCTTGAAGCAATCTGATACTAAGACTATTAAATCTTCCTCTTGAATAGCGTCGGGAAGCTTTTCGCCAATCTGTACCTGTGCGCATCATTGAGGCAAACTCTTCATAACTTAATCGCCCATCTTTGTCCATGTCTAGTTCATGCAAAATATTGTTGATGGTATCTAAGTCATTAGGCCCAACTTCATCGCTTAAAGCTCGCTTTAGTTCATCAAGCCCAAGATATCCACTTCCAACCGTATCAAAATTATTAAAAGCCTTGCGCAAATGCTCATCGTTGTCAGCCCTGTGAATATTTATCATTAATGTTACAAACTCACTGTAGTCAAGAAAGCCATTATTGTTGATATCTGCTGCCTCCAGCATTAACTTCACCTCAGATTCTGTAACTTGAGGACTAATTTTGGGTAACCCAGCCTTCAACTTTTCAAATGTCAAAAAACCACTCTTGTCTCCATCTATCATATCAAACATGTCCTTCATTCCTTCATTCTCCTCACCAGATAACTGCTCTGCAATTATCCTCAGAACCTTCTTCTTGAGCTTATTCACAGCTGAAAACTGTTTCAATCTTGTCCATGCAGTATCCAACGGTACATTTGAAGCTTTTTTCGAATTTTGCAACCAAGGATGATCAAGTACCTGTTCTGCTGTCAGACGGGATTTTGGATCTGGATCCAACATTTTGCGAACAAGGGATTTTGCATTATCTGAAATTTTTGGCCAAGGTTCTCTCTTGAAGTCCAAAGCACCACGCAGTATAGCCTGTGCAACACCTTGCTCAGTTTCAGCCCAGAATGGAGGTACACCACATAACAGAATATAGAGAATCACACCTGCACTCCAGACATCCACCTCTTGGCCATAATTACGCTTCAGAACCTCGGGTGCCATATAGTATGGACTCCCCACAATCTCAGAAAATCTCTCCCCTGGTTTAAAGAACACAGAGAGTCCAAAATCTATAGCCTTCAGTGATGAATTCTCTTTCTTGTTGGAAAAGAGAAAGTTTTCTGGCTTAAGATCCCTATGCATAACTCCTTGTTTATGGCAAATTTGAACTACTTCCACAATTGTCCGTGTAACTACAGCAGCTGCTCTTTCACTGTAGTGACCTCGTGCAATAATTCGGTCAAACAATTCCCCACCCTCGCATAGTTCCATGACAATATGAACTGCACCATCATCCTCGAAGACATTTCTAAGAGTAACAATGTTGGGATGAGGTGGCAGATGGTGCATAATAGCCACTTCTCGTCTAACATCTTCTATATCAACAGAGGTTTTTAATTTGTGCTTGGATATGGACTTACACGCTAATAGCTCCTGATTATCTCTATCAATACAAAGATATGTGATACCAAATTCACCGCGGCCTAACTCCCTCCCAAGATTGTACTTGTCACGGATTCCTTTTCCTTCATGTTTTTGCAACCCGACAGGATAAGTTTTAAGCACGACCACTTTCCGAGGTAAAGAAGGATGGATGTCATCAAAAGGAGATAGGTTTCGCTTTTTTTCTTTTGATGATTTTGATGCTGGACTGGCACAACAGTTACCCATTGAGACTTACAGGCCCTGAAATCTCACTTTCCATATTCAATGGACCTCCTACAAATTACATGGGGAACCTCCATTATTCAGAGTGGCATTTACCCCAGGCACTTTTGAAAGCCTGCAAAAAACTGAATGTTAAATATTAGTGGGAATACTCCTAACATTTTTGAATAATGACAGGCAAAATTATATCAGTCAATCTAACTCCGAATAGTAAATGAAATTCATGAAGGATTCCCGTATACAGAAAACAATGAAACAATGACATATACACAGAAGACGAACCAGACATGCATCTGAATAGGTGGCTTCACACTATTTGCTGCATATTTTGCAACTTCAATGTACTTCTCATAAGCACCAGGCCTTTCACTTCCAACATTCATGAAAATTCGCTGTATTCAATGCTCAACTTTCATCATCTAGTTAATGGTAGTTTCCACTGATTGAGCACTATTAGGTTCGAAGGCCTTAGCAAGACTCTGTGTTCTGACCTAGCCGTGACAGAAGATAGCTAATGACAGGACCATGTTAAGGCCAGGGATGCTGATCAAAAGATAAATCTTCTTATCCATTGAAAGAATTATTTCAGATGTTATGTCTAGGATAATGCCTGACTTAACAAAAGTTGTTCAATCTTCCACCCTATGAGTCCGACCACAAAGCCATAGACCATCAAATTCATCATGCATAGCAAATACAGTTCCCTATTCACATCGTTAACATATGTCCACGTCAGCTTTATATAGCTCTATGTGAGACTGGAATATATCCAAATTCATAGATTCAGTTTGAGTAGTCAACGATGTCATAAGGCAAAGCTTAGAAAAAATATACATGCAAATAAAAAAGTCAAAAGATCTTTATCAAATCTTAGCCAACCGGCAATGCTTATGTTTCATTAGTACCCAGGCATTAGTTGCTATCTGGGTTTTGGAACAATCCAGATTCTCTTGGTTAGACCCAGTGTTGACTAAGAAGCAAATGACAATCAGCAGGAACAGGGAGCATAATATGTAAACAAGAGTTATCAAGACAGACGTAACACAAAATTTTAAAACCAAGAGGGCTCCTTAGCTCCCCACTTTTTAGGATTCTATAATTAATCATCTTAGACATACCAAAAGCTGAATCGGAAACCATAAGAGTCTAAAATAGTTGGAACCTTCTTCATGATTTTCTTAAACAAATAACTCTTATGGACCAGAAAATCTATAGAAGTGATCATTCCATATTTAACAGAATAGGAAATATTTGAAAATATATGAGGCATGCAAATTATGTTTCAGTTATTGTATTTTGGTTGCAACCTTTTATCAAAAAGATCAACCAATAAACCTGACCTAGACTGGTGCATCAAAACCTTCAGGGTCTCTAAATAGCAGGCTACCAAAATCAGGAAGAGTGGGAACAAATAAGTCATCAATATATCTTCTAGCAAGGGTTGAGTTATGCATTACGATGGGACAAGTACCACAAGGAATTAATCTTTGCACAAAAATGGATTTTATAGAGAAAAGATGAAAGTTTTGCTAGATGAAACAGACAATTGCCTGAAGAGAAATATACATATTGTCCAAGAATAAGAGCAGCCAAGGAAGGACAAACATCTTCAACTTCAAGAATTTCAGTAACTCTAATTTTTTCTTCTTTGCATCAACATCTTATTTTTTGTTCTTAAGCCAACAAAACTGAAAATGCAAAGCACTTTTTTCAACTTTCAAAGTTTTGCATTTGACTGTCCTTCAGTTTATTGCTAAGAATATCTCGCATTATCTTTCTGATATGAAACTTCAAATCTTCCAATTTTATTTCAGTGTATAGTGCATAACTTCATAGGTTTGAAAAAGCACACGTTGAGTTTTTTCTTCTATATTACGGAAGCATTCAAAAACTTTAATGCTTCTATGAGAGTTGCAGTTCCGAACCACGATTCGCAATTTTGGTTAGGGTTTAGAGAATTGCTCTTTTTATTTTTTGTTTTTTATTTTGCTGAGCGCTAAAAATAGCAGTGGTGATCGTTCTTGATAGCTATCTTGTAAAAGAAGGATTGTTCTTGTAAAAAAAGAATTCCGGCTGCAACTGTGATCACCGTCTTTCAGAAGGATTCTGGCTGCAATTCTGGATCATCGTTTTTCAAAAGGATTCCAGCTACAACTCTGGATCATCGTTTTTCGAAAGGATCATTTTTAATAAGGATTCCGGCTACAACTCTGGATCATCGTTTTTCAGAAGGATCATTTTTCATAAGGATTCCGGCTACAACTCTGGATCATCATTTTTCAGAAGCGAACTGAAAAACGATTCTGTGCGGATCGCGATTCGCTGCAACACTGACTTCTATAATACCAACAAACTCATTCGAAGTCCATCTACAATTTACTAGAACATCTGCATACTTAAAGTCTATCTAAAGCTCATCAGCAGAAGGAAGCAAAGCTTTAACGCAATTACTTGACCACTTAGAAAGCTCAGTTAGTGTAGTCTTACAAGCTGTTGCAAAAAACCAAAATCTCTTGGAAACTTTATGAAATTTCCACACAACACACAAACAAGAAAGATTTGGGTAATAATTAAGGTTATAAGAATGACAAAAATCTTGAGGATTTCTTATTACAATCATACTCGAAAGAAATAGGTGTTATGAGTTCCCACTGGTGAATGGATGTCGTTCAATAACAATTTCGAATAAAAGACTTGGCAAAAAAATATAAAGTTGATTGCACAAACATATGACATAACAAAACGTCTATGAAACTACGAAGAGCTTCCTCCTCATTAGAAAATGAAGTATGAGTGTTAAAAGATGGAAGCAATGAGATTTTTTTTTCAGTTTCGCAGTTGCATGAATTAGGACTTTAGCTTTCCAATCCGATAACAAGCCATGGACTCCGAAAGATTCTTCAATACCATAAATAAATTTAATAGCACTCTTACTTACAGATCTTAGCAAGAAAGCATCATCTAAAAGAGGATGAAATTTAGTGCCCTTAGAAAAGGAATCTTTTGAAAATGATGATGGAAGGATTGACATGCCTTCAACATAGTTGCATTTTGTAGAACAGATTTTTAACTTTTTTTATAGTACATACTTGCAGAATGCGCAGGCCAGCAGGGTCGTTTATCATTTTTTTTTAACTTACACTAACTCGTTCCGACCCAGTACGTTCCGGAACGTACAGAACAGAACGTTCTGACCCATTTTGCTCGGAACGGGCTTCTAAGGTTACAATCAAACCCATTTGAACGTTTTTTCAAACTCATTTGAAACCTTGGCTTTTCAAATGCATTGAAAATCTCTCATTCTAAATAGATGGCTGAAAGGCTTTTTGGACAAGAGTATGACCTCTGTTAATCACATAAGATTTAATGCTTTTGTTCAATCTACATGTTTTTATTATATATTTAAACTCCCAACACTTAAATCAGCAATTGGATTGGACAAAACCCAAAAAGAAATATTTTGAAAGGGTCAACAACGTTTCAAAGGCATTTCAAAACGTTTGAGTTTCATAGATTTCAAACATTTGAAAGTTACACGGGCAGTAACAATCAAATTCGCCTACCAACATTGGGGCAAGAAGAAAGTAATGATAATGGCTTGTAAAGACATAAGTGCATTCATCTACTAAGTGTTCTTAGAGATCTCCTTGTGCAGTAGCGATTGCAATTTTGCTTTCTCTCCTGCTTTCCAAAAAATACTTTTTAGCTTCAGAGAAATTTACAATTTAATCAAAACACAATCTTGCAGTAGAAAGCCTGCCTCTAGAGTCTAGAGCATGCAAGAAAGGATCAATTTTAGTAAATTTATAGTTTTTATTGCAAATATGAGTATAATTTCAAAAGGATCAGGTAGAATTCAAAAACATCGCAGATACACACTCAAAAAATAGATGCCTTTCCAAGCAACTGCATTCTGACAGAGTTCCAAGTGCCCTGTTTAGTATACTACGGACAAAATTGAGACAACGTTTTAGTAGAAGACTTTCAACCCAAACGTGTGCAACAGAGACCGGGCTAGGAAGAAAAGGCACAAAGAAGAAGGGCCAAACCCGAGGGAGGCAGTCCAGCGTGTGTGACTACAGCAAACATAAGAGTGTAGCGGAGAGATTTTGGATCCAAGGCAAGGAAAAGGGCGGAAATATGAGGCAGCAAAGGAGACAAGGGAGAGGCAGATAGGTGGAGCAGGTGAAGTTCCAGGAAAACGCAGTCGCAGACAGAAAATGGAATTGTGCTTGCTGTTATGAGAGAGGAAGAAAAAAATATGACTTCTCAGGTTTGTTAACTGCCAAGAACATGGTGCTAGAGTAATATGCAGTAGCTAGAAAAAAAGTTATGCCTTTGCATAGGCAAGAAAACACCTATCTTTCAACTTAGTTGGAACTGGTTGTCAAAGCAACGGTCAGGGGAAGATGGCTCAATATCCATGGCTGAACTAGGTTAAAGCTATGCAACTCTGCAAACTGCCTAAGCTATTTCAAGAAAAACAGCTTCAAATGAGAAGAAAAAAGGTCAAAGACTTGATTGGAGCGTCTTGAAAACCGTACATTGAAGAAGCAAAGAAAGAAAGACCAACTACCTGGATAGAGCAACGTGTATGCCGCTAGCTTAGAGGCTCCAGAAACTGCATCTTGTCCTCAGATCCGTACAACCAAATCACAACACACAGCAGCAAAATAGGATCCGCAAAGAAACAGGTTCAGCAGTAACCAAGATGCATACAAGAACCCCTTTCAGGGCCTGCCGCTCAGCCTGACAGAAATGTCATCAAGCCGGAAAGATTCTGCAAGGTTTCTGGCCAGTTTTGGTTGGAATTGCTCACCAAAATGCTGGCCATAGCTTCCGATCTACCAGCAGCAGCGATGGATGGGATTAGTATGCTGTCGTGCTGCTGCGATCGCAAGCAAAACGCGTATCCAGCGACATTGCTGACTTTAATATTTGTACGTGAATCAAACGTAAAGAATAGAAGAAGAAAGAAGAAGCAGGAGATGGCGACGACTATGAGCGACAGAAAACCGAGTCACATGCGGAACAGGTAGGCGAGAATCTTCGCCCTAATTTTCCCTGCCTCCGGAGGTAGGCCCGCAACCTCCTCTGATGTAGGACGGAGGTAGGAGGTCGACGAAATCAACCCCCGGAGGCGCCCTCCCCCTCCAGAAGCAGTTGCAGCCAATAGTAACATGCCACATCAGTATTTGGAGGTAGTTTTAATGATCCATGTGGTCAGATCGGAGGCTGCCTCCGGATGCTACCTCCAGAAGGCATTCGAACAGCAGAGGTGGGACTACTTAATGGGACGGTATGTTTCTTGGATTCTTGCCACGTGTTATATTCATAGCTCAGATTCTTTTCAACGTCTATTGTTCTTAATACGTGGCAGAATCTGAACGGCTCTGATTATATCCCACCGTGTTGGGCTTTTAATTATCTCGTGCCCTAGGGAGCATGGGGAAGATTCAATAAGAAGAAGAAAGATACACTCAAGGTTGGACAAAATGTTAGGCCTTTGGAGTAGCAAAAAATTGATTAATAAAAAGGGTTAATGATATAAGAGATAAGCGCGGTGATCACAAGAAAAAGTTATCATATTTCAAAGGAACGTGTGTTCGAGGAATCTTAGACAAATGTGAACATTTATAGAGGAAATCATACAAAAATGATGTATTTGCATTATAACAGAGAAACAGGGTCCCTGATCACAAAAAAAGTTAGCGTACTTCAAGGGAACATGTATTCGGGGAATCTGAGAAAAATTTGAACATTTATGGAGGAAATCATACAAGGATGATGATTATGAGTTGCTCTATGTCGCAAGCTTTGGAGGGTGATGAGAGTTGGGCTAGTGAAACAAGTTGTTAAACCTCTAAATTTAAAAAAAAAAATGTGTGTGCACAATGAAAGCCTTTTTAGCAAGTCTAAAACCATTTGAATTTTGATGAAACCCTAAACTTTAAAAAGGTCCAACTAGGTTATTTGAGTTGGGAGTGAATCATTCTAACAAATAATAGTTAACACTTTTGCATTATAAAATTCTTGGGAGTAACAAAAAACTAATCAATAGAAACATTCAATGTTAGCTCTACGAGTTTAAGAAGAAAGACTTGAATGATACGACGCGATTATTAAAGGCCATCCACTGGATGATAGCCTAGCAAAACTACAACTTGGAGGCTTTTCAATAATTTTGTGCAAAAATGTGGCAAGACATCAATGACTTTGAGAAAATCCAATAGTATAGGACTAAGAATCTAGAAGTGCCATCAGGATATGGGAACAACCAGTCTATTTATTTTATCTAGTGTCGGCCTTTCTACTTAGACGTGTATTTGATTATATTTATTCAATGGTTGAACAAATTACCATCATAATAAAGCTGGGATGAAGAAATGGGCTCGGCCCCTTGTTTTTGAAATCTACGAAGTGCAATGCCCTTCAACGTCGTTTGAGGCTACCTTTGAATTTTGCTTTTCATAATGAAAAGCTTAAATAAATAAGTCAACCTTCATCAAAAGCCACAGACTTCACTTGAAACAAAAATTAGAGCCAACGTATCAAGTTTGAACGTTTAGAGACCTTGAAAGAGAAGCATGACTTTCAAATTCCAAACATGAGAAAAAAAATTCCAAGCATGTTGGACATACCTATTTGCAAAAATCTCTTAAAATCTTAAGTATACCTAGCGTATATACTTGGTAATATACAACCCCGCCTTACTTTAATTTCACCACGTGGACAAGAGTACTCTTAAAAAAGAGACAAACACAATCATGCCAATGATTTAAAATTAAAAATTTTCCATTTTTCTTTTTTTTAGCTATGAAAGGTATTAAAAGTTGGATAGATTGACATTTCAACTTTTGGGTTTGACACTAATCATGATGGGCTTCTAGAAGTCTATAAGTCTCTTAGGCGCGTTTGAGTTTGGGAAAATGAGTTTATATGATTCTTTACAATTGTAAGGCTTCTTTGGCCCTTACCTTACAAAGACAAGTAGAAGGTGTTCAAGTGGACTTAGTAGTCTATAAAATAAAATTCACATTAAAGGCCCATGCATAAAACATAGAGTGAGGCATGTGAAGCAGATTCTACAGGATTGTCCTAGATACTCCCGATGCTCAATGCAAGTTTAAAAAACAATATTGAGAAAGCTCTCTACATGTGTGAAAAAGTTCTCCATATTTCTCAAGGCTAGTTTAGGGCAGAGCTCATTCGTGCTTGAAATATTTGCTCGAATAATATACTAGTTAAATGTAGTCTAGACAATTCAAATGGTAGACATGAAAATTTTTATGTAGTTTCAAGACTACTGTGTGCTACAAATTCAAATTGGGAATTAATGTTTGATTTAAAAAGCCCTCACAGTACCATGCTACAACATTCGCTACAAATTGTTGAGTGTCTTGATGATTGTTTTGGAAAAGAAAGACAAAGTTGTAGAATTTTGTCGGCTTAACAACTTCATGTTTTACATTCAAATGTTGGGCCCTACCTAAAATTCCCTATGAGTTTTACCTAAGCATACACAAATGACAAAGAGAGAGAGAGATGAGAGAGAGAGAGAGAGAGAGAGAGAGAGAGAGGTAGAGAGAGAGAGAGAGAGAGAGAGATGTAACCATGAAATGAGCCAAAATCTAAGAAACTACCTCATATAAAAACTTACCTTATCATAGCTAATTGGCCTTTTTGAACGCAATATGATGAACTTTATTTTGGTGTGGGTAGATGAATAGCCTGATGCTGACACACACATCATTCTTTGTGTTGGCAAATCAACCCTTGGCATTTTATCCCCCCCACATTAAAAAGGATTGAAAAAATGAAGTTTTGTGAGAAGCCAAATATAGAGATTTTTGCTTGGTCACATTAATTGAAAATTGTTTGGAACACAGGTTATGATTGAAGACATAGAGGAACAAGTTAAAGACAGTTAAAGAAAAAAAGAGCAATTGCTTACGAGAGACATCAACTCTATTCAAGGATCACACCATTGATTTGGAGCCAGGATCTAAATTGATCAACTTATGACTTTACATATTGTCAAAAGCACAAAAGGAGCCTAAGTGCCACAAACATGTCCAAGAGTTATGTACTCAAAAAATCTAATTATTTGAAGTAAGTCACCTTTCGCCTCTCTAATGTTACTTGTTAAGAAGAACGATGGGAACGTTCCAGATGTGTATTGATTATGTTCAAGATATTCACTAATAATGGTCAAGGATGAAGACCAGCACAAAATTATTTTTTGAATTGACCTGAGACATTAGAATTCCAAAGTTATGCCATTTGGCTTAACTAGCACTCATTGCCAAAATTCAAGCTCTTAGTATATGATCTTTGAACCTTATATAAACTTGTTTATATAAGTGGTTTTTGATGATATCTTAATATATAGTAGAAAAGTGGAGGAGCATGCAAAACATTTGGATTTGATTTTTGAGTATTCTACAAGAATATCAATTATTTGCAAAACTAAACAAATGTGAGTTTGCTTGAGACGAGGTGGATACTTGGGACACATTGTTTTTAAGGATAGTATGAACGTGGATCAAAAGAAGATCAAAGTAATCAATAATTGGAAGTTACCCAACAATGCAAGAGAACTGAGAGGTTTATTGAGGAAGAATAAATTTCGATGAAATGAAAAAGCTCAAATGAGTCTTGAAGCTTTGAAATAAGCTCTAACAGTAGATCCCCTCATGGTTCACCTGATGTCCACTTCCTTTTTATGCTTACCATGGATACTTGTAAGTTTAGAATAGGGTTATCTTAAGTGAGTAAGGTGGAGCCATTACTTATGAGAGTAGGAAACTCACCGATTTTGAGGTATCCTATCCTACTCATAATAAGGAAATGTTGGCAATCATGCACACACTTAAGAAATGATAACATTTATTAAATGCTTCTAAATTCTTGATCCAAAGTGATCACCATAGTTTTAGATATTCCATGAGTTAGAAGCAATTGAATGACAAGCAAAAGAGCTGGTCAATCCTATGATTTTAATATTGAATATGTCAAGGAAAAGGAAAACATAGCTATTGATGCATTGTCAAGAATATGGTCTTTACATTTGAAGGCATCAACAAAATTTACAAAAGAATATTTGGCCTATGTGGATTAATATGAGAAACAAACTTTAGACCATCACACATAATGTTATGCTCAAAATTTAAGCTAGGTTTTGATGAATGCTAATTGGATCAAAGAAGTACAAGCAGAATATCTAGAAGATTTTAACTTAAAGCAGATTTGGGATATAGGAGGAGACCGGGACAAATAGTAGTATATGACAATTCTAGAGTTGTGTTTACTCTTGACTCCATGTATATCCCAAAGGTGGCGTATTGAAGACATATTAAATGATCAAGAGCTATTCAAATGGGCTCGAATGAAGAAAGCTGAACATACTTATGTACAAGAGTGTACCTCTTGTGATGTCAATAGATTGGAGCATGTCAAACAACCAGGTCTATTACATCCATTATTGATTCCTATGCAACGTTGGACAAGCATCAGTATGGATTTTGGACCTTCGTTGCTATGTGGTGGTAGTTAGACTTACTAAGTATGCACATTTCATGCCTTACAAAACCACTAACAATACGACACAAATAGCATAAATATTCTTAAAGAATGTCTTCAAGTTACATGGAATCCCAAAGAAGATAGTGAGTGATAGGGATAACAAATTTATTTCCATTTCTAGAAAGTGTTAATGGATAAATTAGGCACTAAGTTGTGCTTAAGTACATATTTTCATCCAAAAATTGATGGACAAAAAAAAAAGGGTCAATTAATGGTTGGAGTGCTATTTATGACATTTTGTATTAGATCATCAAACACAGTGGATAGAACGGTTGAATTTAGCTAAATTTTGTTATAACACCATTGTATCCTTTGTATCATGTGGATATGAACCATTACAACCTATCAATGTGCATAAGGATGTAGTACCAATAACAACGGACCAAATTCAACACATGCAAGATATTTTAAAAGCAAACCAAGAGCGTATCAAGACAACGTAGCCACGAATGAAGTAATTTGCCAACCAAGAGAGAACTTTTCATGAGTTTGCAAAGGAGACTACATAGATCTAAGGTTACAACCTTATAGACATACTAAACTTAAAAAACTCAATGTGAAAAGTTAGCTCCAAAGCTTTATGGACCTTCAAAAATTTTGAGAAGGATTAGTGAGTTGAATTTACCTCCAACTATCTGCGTGCATCAAGTGCTCCATGTGACTCTTTGAAAAGACACTTGGGAGAGCATTCTATTGCGACTATTGTTATACCACCTTTGGATCATGAAGGAAAGATGGTTCTGGAGCCAACTAAATCGTTAGATATTGGGAAATGGTAGGGTATTGCGAGAATAAAATATGTGGTGGAGGATTGCGCGATATCAGATATCAGGTAATCCCTAGTTAGATTAGAGATCTACAAGTAGTTAGCTGTTAATAAAAGGATTTAGGCCAATTGCGAGAATGAAATGTCGCAGGCCCTAATAGTTAGTTAATACAAGTGGTTCCCACTCAAATTCAAACCAAATTCAAATAAGAAGGGAGGTA
>CM055102.1:6901774-7022993 GCA_029204225.1 Diphasiastrum complanatum
AGAGGTGACAATGGTGGTGAGTTTATATCTAACAAATTCAAGGCCTTTTGTGATGAGCATGGGATCATGAGGGGAGTATACAACATCAAGGACCCCACAACCAAAATGGAGTGGCTGAAAGGAAGGATATGACTTTATGTAAAAGTGCTAAAGCTATGAGGTTAAGTGCTAATCTTGACAAACCATTTTGGGATCAAGCATTCTTGTGTGACCAATTTTCTTGTGCAATAGGTGGCCGAGTGCTATTTTGGATGGAAGGACACCTTTTGAGATGCTATTCAAGAGGAGGACGAGTGTCAACGTTTCTAAATACCTTTGGATGCACATGCTATGTCAACATTACTCTTGATGATAGGACCAAGGAGGATCCATCTCCAAGAAGAGGTATTTTTGTTGGATATAGTGAGGTGAGTAAAGCCTACAAGGTTTACATTCCTTCTACTAGCAAAGTGATTGTTGGTAGAGATGTCATTTTTGATGAGGGGAACATTCCAAAGGTGTCTTCAAGCATGATTGATGGTAGAGTGGATGGATCTAACATTCTTGATGTTGATGAGAAGGATCCTACTTTGGATGGTGGTGATGATGGACCTTCATCAAGTCAAAAGCCAAGGAGAACATCAAGAGAAAGACAAGTACCTTCAAGGCTCACATATGATCAAAAGGGTAAGCAAGTAGTTTCTGGAAATTATCTTGCTTTCCTAACCTCTTTGGATGAGCCTACAAGTGTAGATCAAGTAAGGAAAGAAGAGGCGTGGATCCAAGCAATGGATCTTGAATATCGATCTCTTATGAAGAGTAGAACATCTTTTGGAGGATTTTTTTGTGTACATGGAGCTATGCAAGTGGATGGATGTTATCTTTCTGTAAAATCAAGTATTGGATCTGGAAAACAAAGTTTGTTCAATGACTTTGATGATCAAGTTGAAGATCAAGAAGTTGATCTCAAAGTGCTTCAACTAGTCAAGAGGGGAAGTTGGCAATTTGGAGCTAGTCAAGAGCATCAAAGGAGAGGTAATTGGCAAAGATGTTATGGATCTATTTCTGCAGCATATTGAAGACTCAAGTATGGTCAAAGGAACAGCAAGGAAGTGTTGTTCAAGACTACTTTACTTGTTCTATCTCATGTTTGAGCAATTTCATGTGGATGTGTGCAAATTGTCAAGATATGGTAAAACTAACTACATTGGTGAACATTGTTTTGATGTTGGATTTGTACTAGCATTCATTAGAGGAGTTCTAAATCCCAAAAAGACCCTTTGTAAAGATTTTTTTAATATTTTTTTTTCAAATTTTTCTTACACATGGACCAATTAAAACACTCAAATTTGAAATATACATAACGTAACTTTTTGAGTCCACATTTTGATTCCATACAAAAAATGGCATAACTTTTTATTGGTAAGTCCGAATTCAGCGGAGTTTGGCGCATTAGAAAGCGCTCAACAAGGGCATTCCAATAATATGTTAGATGGCATACTTTTGAGCTACGATTAAAAAGTTATGATCACTCACATTTATTGGTTGTTTGCTGTATTTTTCTAGAGAGTTTAGAGTTGGAAGCATGGTGGAATAATTTCATTTACATTCTATTTGATTCTTCATATTCTAGTTACATCTTTATATGTAAAATTGATGTAAGAAATAGTGAAGCATCCCAAGTGGGTACTATTCTCTATATCAATTATGGTTGTTTCTATTTTGAGCATTACATGATCATTGAAAGGAGATCTATTCTTAGGAAGAAGATTATTCTTATGATGGATCAAAGTTCTATTGTCAAAAACTATGCTAGGAGCAAGCATATTGAGATACAATATCATTTTGTGAGGGAGCGAGTCATTGCAAAGGAGGTGGAACTTCAACATGTTTTTTCAAGGGAATGTGTAGCTGATATCTTCACCAAAGCATTGGGAAAAGACTTGTTCATGAAGCATAGGACTTCACTTGGAGTATTATCAAAGTCTATGCTAAAACTAGTTGAAGAGGGAGTGTGAAAGATTCAACTAGTTTTATCACATTTTGCAATATTTTCATATTTGGCGTATTGAGGCCAAAACTTGTTTTAGACTTAGAGGTTGACTTTTCAAAGTTCATTAGTCTAAATTTCATTTGAATAAACACTTTTTCAAAGTGTGGGAAAGATAGAATGAAATTATGAGTAGATTCAATTTGAATAAGTTGGGTACATTGAATCTAGACCCAAAATTAGTGGGGTTAGCATTTTGGTGGGAAAGCCAAGTGGCCAAATAGGGTTCGGACCTGTTATAAAAGGATGTAACTTGTGGAGAGAGTGATCTTCTCTCTTCTCTATTTCATTTCATGCTTATACATGGTTCTCTTGGGTTCTACTATCCATTGGTGCACTATCTTGGTCATTGCTTGCAATTCTATGTGTAGACTGATCTATATTTGTTATTTTTGGATCCACACGTGTGAAATACAGTAGCTTGCTGGTTTTGTACGGACATCAACAATACATATTCATTTCATTCAAGTTTGATCAAGTTATATTAGTGTTTGCATCTCAAATTGTGTGTAGATGCTGATTTTTCTACATTGGTGAGATTGGTAGTGTATTTCTCTTTCTAACCAAAGATCATTCAAGTAGATTGGATCTTAAGGATCTGAAATCTTTCACATGGTATCAGAGCCTGTGTTTCAGGTTATGATGGAGGAAATTAGATCTATCAATGATTTGGTGAAGATATCAAGTCTAGAGCATGCTAGAGAGGATTCTACACCAAAATCAGATTTTTTGCTTTTGTAGATTGGATCCTTTGTAGATCAAAACACTAAATAGGTCAATATACTTGTTCAATTCCGATTTTTGAATTTACATACTGGATTTGGCCTATTTTTGGATCATTGGTTCAGCCTAAGTGGTGGCTTATAAATTGCATATCAAATTTTCAGCATTTGCATGTAGATTTGGAATAGTCAATTTTTTGTGATTTTGTCAAAATCCTAATTTTGATTGGATCTCTAGATAGTGAGGTTGCTGGACTTCATTTGAGTGTGTTTCAATCTTAGTAAGTGGCAAAAGTCATTAGATTGAGGATAGATCATAGGTTGATCAAGATTGCATGATTCTATGTGTTGATTTGCTTGGATAAGTGCTAGAAGAGAATTTGTGAGATAGTTTCAAATCTTGGTGATTTCTTTTGAAAGCATTTGTTGTTGTTCAAAGGAGTGCTTTGTGCATTGAAGCAGGTTGAAAGAGAAGATTAGGTCATTGCTACATGGCAACCTCAATTGGAGTTTAGGGTTCTCCACCCACTTAAAACTTAGAGTTCTACAATGAGTGAAAGTGAAAGGCAAAAACGTGTAGGTCATATAAAATTGAGCAGTTTTGCTTTTTACAGTATTCAAGTCCGAGCTCAGACGGAAAAGTTATGAGGATTCGAAAGTAATTAATGAAAACACAAAACTTTGATTTAAGAAAAGGGGCCTTGAAGAAAATAAAATCGAAACATAATAATTACAAGATTCCGATAACTTATCAATGTCAGACTCGTCGTTCTGATCACTTTTAGTTTCTACTTTGCTGAAATCCGAGCTCAAACAAAAAAGTTATGGAAGTTATAGAATAAAAAGCAAAATCAAATTTAACTACTTAGAATAAAGGGTTGTAAAATTTTAACAAACTGGATTATAGAAAGTTTAAAATCCATGAAATGTTTTGGTGCTCGGGAGAAATTGTAGGAACCGTAGGAAATTAAAAAATTTACGGTAAATTTTTTTAACGGCTGTCCATTTGGTGCATTTGGGTGCTCGTGAAGTATTGTGGGCAACCTTAATTTTTTTTTGAGAAAAACGAAATTTTTTCTCAGGCAGGGAATAGGTGGAGAGAGAAACGAGGTAACCGAAGAGGATTAGAGAGAGAGAGAGGAGGTAACCGAAGGAGAGGGAGGATAGAGAGAGAAAGGAGGTAACCGAAGGAGAGAGAAACGAGGTAACCGAAGGAGAGAGAGAGAGAGGAGGTAACCGAAGCGTTATAGAGATCAATGTCGACCGAAGGAACGGAAGGTGAATCTTCGACTGAAGAGAGAGAGGGGGCGGTAGAGAGAGAGGAAACAAAGATTTTAACTTGTCTACATAGAATCTTCCTACTTTGCAATGATCGTGAGTATCCAAGACTCAGTTTGGCTCAAAGGGCAGATCTAGAAACTGAGATATAAGTCGAGTTAAAGATACTCTGGAGAACAGATGAAATGCGCACAAGGAGACCTACAGTTCTAGAAGAGATCCAAACTGGTTTAGATTACTTTCGATTCTCTCTTTTTGATGCAGTTTGCACGACTTACAGATATGTTGAGAATTTTCTACATGATTATGGAAGAAGCTGGCAAATGTGATGATTGACATCAAATATAATATAGATGAGATTCCAGGGCTCGATCCCAAAGAGGATGCATATGCGAATGAAGCAAAGTTCTTACAAGATCTCACCATCATTGATAAATCTTTAAGAGAGAGTGGTGATGTTCGACTTGCTGATAGCAAGTTAAAGGATCTGATACGTTTGGCAAAGACATTTTGGGTTTCATATTCGTCAGGAATCAATTGTTCATACAGAGGCTACAGAGGAGTGCATGAAAATGTTAGGCCTCGTTGAAAACTACAGTGCACTATCTGAATCAGAAAAAGTGTCAGAAATTGTTGAATCACTAAGTCTTCCTCCACTAGTGGATCAAATTTAGAAGCTATCCAACAAAATGTCACAGTCAACTCCGCGAGTAGTGGATATCATCTGTGCATGCACGGATGTCAGGATACCATCAAATTCAGGAAGGAGCCGAGCCGAGTAGCCGAAGGGAAGAGATGAGAGAGAGGGATAAAGAAGAGACCGAAGGGCGTGGGCTCGCGGGCAGGGCATGGTTAGGATTAGGTTAGGGTTGTAGGTAGGTGGAGTTAGGTTTGTTTAGGTTTTTTTTTTTTGAATTGAACTTGGAAATGAAGAATTTGAAAAAAATTTATAATAGAAACAAAACTTCAAAGTTAAAAGTTCGAAGTGCTTCTCTCTCGCTTGGAAAAAATCCATAAATTTTTTTCAAAATTTTGGCAATTCTGACCCATCTCCACTAATTTGATCATAACTTTCTCAATATTGAACCAAATCAAACAAACTCAGTACCTCTAAAATTTTTACAACAAGCTCTATTAGCTAGAGTATCAGATCATGATTGGAGATGATTTGGTCAGTCGAATTAATCACAGAACAGGGCTGAACACTCTGAAGAAAGAAAAACTAACAAAACTAGAACTAGGAATCAAGAATTGTCATAACTTTTTGGATACTAATCCAAATGACCTGCCATATGGATCAGATCAAAGCTAAACAATGCTCTAAAATCCTATAGAAAGAAATTTGAAATTAAGACTCAAATCAAATCTGAAAAATTCAAATCAAGTGAAAGCAAAATACTAGTCACCTATTTTGATAGCTTTTGGGAAAAGTGCAATAAATTTTGCTTCTCTTCAAAAATTGGTCTGAGCAGACCTGAAAATTTCAAACTTAAAAATTATAAAAAAGAAAGCTACAAATGCAATAAACTTATCAAATCTAATGAAATTCACATAGAATCATCATGAATCAAGGATCTAAGCTCTGATACCAAGAAATGTCATATGCCAAATCTAAGCAATTAGCAATTACAATGGAAGTAAAGCTAAGAGCAAGAAAAGTACAAAGCATTCAAGATAGCATATCCATAGAAAGCTAGAAACACAAGGATCTCCATAAAATCACAATAGAAATGAAATGAAGAGTAAAAAGCAATGTAAATGAGCATGGATTCATGTGGATAGGGCACATGAGACCTAGCAATGGAAATCCCTATGGCTCACATTCACAAGGAAGCTAGAAGCTCTCACTTGCAAATGAGCCAAAAGATCCACAAAATGATGTCTCTTGCCTAGTTAGACAGTGCTCTTACTTAACTAAACATAACTATCTTGAGGGATAGTTAGCCCTTGTTAATTATTATTCAAACTACATTGGGCCCTTGTTGGCCTATTATCCTTATCAATTACTTTGGAGGGCCTAAAGAGGGAACCGCCTTTTTATTAAGGCTAATCGCTCCTTTTGGGCCTACAAAGCTTACAATGGATATTATATTGCTTTGAAAAGCACTAATGTACTAAAAGTACATGACAAGAATAGAACTAGATTTCCGAAAGGAATTCTATAAAAAGGGTTTGTCAGTTCTAAGCAGAGCTTGTCAAAATTCCGAAAAATTCCAATTTTTTTTGAAAAACTCAAAAAAATTCCTGAGACTCGAAAATTTGGAAAAGGTTGAAAAACTTGAAGAATTGGAACTGGAAAAATCTTGAAAATTTTGAATCGTAAAACTTGAAAATCGAAAAAGTCGAAAAATCGAAAAATTTGGAAATATCGAAAAATCTCAAAAACCGTTGGATGGGATCATCGGATGCAAGGTCGTCGGATGCAATCGTCAGAACAAGAATTTGTTGTTTTTTATTTTTACTAGTTGTCGGATACAATCCTCGGACAATCAATTTTTTTTTTTGAAAAACTCAAAAAATTTGGCGAGACTCGAAATTTTTTTTTCTAAAGAACTCGAAAAAAGTGGAGAGACTCAAAAAAAATTCAAAGAGAATCGAAAAATTCAGAGAGTCTCGAAAAATTCAGAGAGACTCAAAAAATTCGAAGAGACTCGAAAAATGCAGAGAGACTCGAAAAATGTCAGAATGACTCAAAAATTTTGGAGAGACTCAAAAAATTCAAAGAGACTCGAAAAACTTCAGATGAAAAATTCGAAAAATTGAAAAATGCGAGAACTTGAAAAAGTTCAAAAATTGGTCGGATGGAAACGTCAGAGAGATTTTTCTCAAAAAAACTCGAAAAATACAAAAATCGAACAAATCGAAAAAATTCAAAAGAATTTGAAAATCGGGAAGATCAAAAAATTCAAAAAGCGGCGGGTGCAAAAATCGAAAAACTCGAAAGTTTCAAAAAAATCAGATTTTTGATTGGCGGTGTTCAGAAACGCGAGATAGTTGTGCAGTGATGGGTTTCTGGAATGTGTGGGGTCAATTTGCACAGATCTGATGGATCAGTAGGAGCGTTTTGCATCCGATAGAACGGGTTGCGTAGGTCAGAATCGCAGGATTGAGACAAAGGCCTGACATACATCTGATGGGATTGGTGATTGTCGGTGGTGTTGAAGTGTTTGTTTTCTGATTGAATGATAGTGAAGTGGGCTGTAATAAAGAAAGTGTCAGGATGTGATCAAATTGTGATAAGAGTAAGTAAAAAGAGTGTCACAGATGCAGAACCAAGAATCCCAAGGAGTGTTGCGCTCATTTTGTGCAGTGTTCAGGACGTTAGACGTGCACACAGGGACTGTGTGTGCTTATTCCACATTTCTTTGGTGTGACTCAGGCATAGATATGGATTCCACTAAGCCGTTTGTATTGAGCCATAACAAACCAATGCCGTTCACTTGACGTCTTGATCCGTCTTCAGGAATTATGTATCTGGATAGATCTGTACTTCGGAAGTGAGACATAATTCCTCTCGATGTAACGAAGTGAGAGGTTGCTCCTGAATCAAGAATCACCTCTTGTGTGTTAGATGTCAAGGCTACACACACGTCTGTACACAGATAGGTTGTCGAATATACATTGTTCGACCTTTCTTCGCCCATCTTCGAGCTTTTTGGCTCTTCGATGTAGAACTATTGTTGTTCTCCCGTTTGCCTTGTGGCTGCTTGTTCCTCGGATTCTGGTAGCAGTCCATGGCTACATGACCTTTCTTGTGGCAATGAATGCATTTGATCTTTGGGTTCATCCAACATGAATCGACTGTATATCCTTCGCGTCTGCATCTCACGCATGTCTTCTTTTCGTTGTGTTGTTGTCTCAGCTTTTATTTGTTCTTCCGTTTGCCTTTGCTGGCTCTAACTTGCAACCCTAGCCTCTTTCCTAGAGTCATGTCAAGTAGGTGGCTAGTTGGTCAATTTTCACCTTAAATCTAGGATTTAGTTCCTATAAACTAGGAGTCACTACCAAATTGCCTCACACGTGTGGGACCCACTTATGTACATTTTACACGATTTTACATGGTTTTTTATCAAGTTAGATTTGCCAATTTTTGGCAATTCTTCACATCTCTCTCTCTCTCTCTCTCTCTCTCTCTCTCTCTCTCTCTCTCTCTCTCTCTCTCTCTCTCTCTCTCTCTCTCTCTCTCTCTCTCTCTCTCTCTTCTTCCTTCCTTTTTCCTTGATTATTGATGGCTATGGCCGCTTTCTTAAACCTTATCTAGCTCGTAGGTCCACACGCGGCAGCCCACGGTTCGCTGCTGACCACCGCGCCCTGCCATTGTGCCCAACTTTGGCCTTTTAAAGCCTCAAAAACTCTTTATGTGGTGAGAGACTGGCAATTTTTCTACTTTGAAACCCCAAATCAGAATACTAAAACCTATTCTGAGCAAACACTTGGTTCTCACAGTGTTTTGTATGTCAAATCTCCTTGCTATGAGGTCGCTCTTCCACAAGCGAGGTGCTCTTTCTAGTTGCTTATGTGCACACCGATCACAAACACCCTCAAGAGAAATTTTACCATGGAAAAAACAGGTTTCTATTTTGTTGAAAATCTGGGCAATGACATAATCCTTCATAGCCAAATTGATTAATGATAAGGCCTTTTGAGCCCTCTTGTCAAATGAGCATATATCGACTGGAGTTGTGTTTGGGTGTTGTTCCACCCTAGTGATTATATCACACAGATCCTTGTCCATTAGAATGCTATGATTGGACACCCCGTCCAATTTGATGGCTTCTGCAAGTATAGATTTTTCCAGTCCTGCCATTTTGTCCCAAACTGCTCAAAATTGTCTAAAATCATTTCTTTAGGCTAAAAACGCCTCTTTTATTATGATGGCAATGTCCAAACTTCATAATTATGACCTTTCAAATTTCCTTACCATACCCCCTTGACGCTTATTGGCAAATCCATAGCCAAGACGTCTTTAGAACAAGAAATGCCTTTTGTCACACATTGCTAACTTCATCTTTAGAACAGAAAATGCCTTTTGTCACCCATTGCTAACTTTGTCCTCCCTAAAAGGGACAAATCACTTTTGACATCCACTAAGCATAGGTCCCTTCACATGAAGTGCAAACAATTTTCCATAAAATCTATTAATTACTTGCGATCCAACGACTTACAATCCTTAGATCACCGCCGTTCATCTAGAGGAAAGTCCATCATGTGGCCACATTAATGGACTTCACACGTTGACCAACATAGACACCTTGGAACGCTATTGTTGCGCAGGCATCCCAAAGGGACCACGACTTAGTTTCCCAGCCTTCAACTCTTGCCGTCCAAACCCACTTGACATACAAGTAGCCAACTCGCCAACAACGATCAGACTTAACCAACTTGAAGTTCGAAAACCGACATTGAGGTCCAACCTGGCGCCATGCCAGATCGGGCGTCCCGATGTGGGTGACTTCCCTCCAAGCAAGCCGCCCGACATACATCAAACTTAACTAACTCGAAGCTTCATTACAAACAAGTAACATCCATTCCGAGAAGTCGTCTGACTTACATCAGACTTAACCAACTCAAAGCTTCACCACGAGTGCTGGAAGCCAACCTGGCGCCACGCCAGACTGGACAACCATAAACATGTAACTTCCACCCAAGCAAGCCATCCAACGCAGCCGACAGGTTAGAGCCCAGCTGTTCCCCAAGAGCTTAACCCATTCACGTTCATGCAAGGAACACTCAGAACCACAAGCCGCGACAGATATGAAGACAACCAGTTCCTGGACCGAATGGTCTCGACAGCATACCGCTGGTGCCACAGACCGAATGGTCCCAACGGCATACCACTGGCATCCCGGGATACGACCCTCAGCTGCGTGCCTGATCAAAAAGTTTGAAGCGGCCTTACAACTGGCGCTTTTACCGAACACTGAAACCCAGAAGGTAATCAAAGTTAGTTTGAGGAAAATCCCACCTTATTAATAAATTTGAGAAGGTTACATTTCAAGTGCGTGACCGACCCTAGTCTCCGGGGTGTTGGCATGCCAAGGTGGGCGCCAGGACAACATTCCAGCAAGGGAAGCTGAGACTTGGTTAGAGCTCGCCCTGAGTCGCAACCCGCATTCCCCTATAGTATTGGTAGGATTCGCCACCTCCCCTCATACCTTTGCCTAGGCTAGTAAAGCACATTTTCTCTCTCTAGAATGTATTGATCCCCAGGCTTCCTTTATTCATGCCTATATCGTTTGAGGTGATTGCACATCGATCCGAGCTCTCTGGACTTCGCTAGAACCAATCAAAGATTTTCAGCCATAGGAATTTGGCACTGGCTGGATTCTGGTCACAGTGGCACCGAGAGTGGCAATGGGAGCAACAGTGGTGCTGCTAGCGCCGGAAGTAAAGCTTGTAAAGGTAGCTTTACAACATCTATGCTCCTAGCATATTTGGACACGTGCAGCCCATGCCCTCTTCCTCGTCCTTTCTCCTTGTTGATTTTAGCTATGATATGGCTGTTTGACTTTGATTTCTCCTTCTCCTTTCCATAGCAGTCCACAACCATCAATCCACGGCCGTCTGTAGGCTTGCTCACATTGCTAGGGCGCCTTGTTGTAACAATATATAGCTCTAAAAATGATCTCACATGCCCTTATGCTGGAACCCTTATGCTGGAATTAATGACATCACTTGGTGCAATAACAATTGTAAGCAGCTCATTTCCATTGGAAAAATTGTGTTTTGCTTGGAAAAATCGAAAATTTGAAAAATCACTCAGATTTCACCAATATAGCTTGTAAATTTTCTTAGCTCTATGATAAGAGATGCAGTAAAGCTTTGTGCTTTACTATTACTGAGAACTGAACTAATAGCCTGATTGACCAACCATAACGGTTCTTCGAATTCTCTCAAAATTTGGCTCTTGATTGTAGTAAAATTGCACCTGACCAAGGCTTTGATACCATGTCATAGATCGATCTTGCAGTTTACACTAGCAATCTAACAGGCTCTCCATCAATCAAATTCACAATAGTTAAAGAAAAGAGCACATGACACCCCAATCAACACACACAATGAACTGTATATTCAAAGAACAAACAAATAAAAACACATTTTTATGGGGGGTGCCATTGCATGGTGAAACGGTCTCTGTGAGGGGACATGTGTCTCGACTCAGTATCTATCCGTGCCGTAAACAAGGCACACACACTATCACATAAGCAAAAAAAATCGAAAAACTGTTAAAAATGTAAATGTACATCAGACTAAGAAATAAACTACACTTATTATATTTACAACTTTGGAGGTCATGCCACAAAGGCTCCTAGTGTGGGTTGTTTAGAACTCTCTAGTGAGGTGTTTTGGAAGCGGACTAAGTACATAGACTAATCCCAAAAAGGAGTGCACTATCTAAACTTCCTTTCAACGTAAATGAGGATAGGTGCTTAATTCCAACCAAACTACAATCAGAGACATGTAAAACAAATCCATGCAATGTGACATATTCCAATTCTAGCCCCTGGTCTCAAGTCCCCCTCGTGCCATCTCACTCTAGTGGCCACTAAA
Source organism: Diphasiastrum complanatum (assembly GCA_029204225.1). Classification (NCBI taxonomy): domain Eukaryota; kingdom Viridiplantae; phylum Streptophyta; class Lycopodiopsida; order Lycopodiales; family Lycopodiaceae; genus Diphasiastrum; species Diphasiastrum complanatum. The sequence goes on from CM055102.1 coordinate 6,913,355, forward strand.
GTTGAGTCGTAGTTAGAATGAATCTACACTTGATGTGATCAGGTCATTGGGGCAAAAAATGATCATTTTTTTAGTTTTAGGCTTAAAATGTAAGCCCATGAATTTAAGGGCCAACTTTTACCTTTTCGGCCAACACCCATGCTTGGGTTACCTATACGTGCTTGATAGTACTATGCACACCTTTGGGTCGAGTTGGCTCTATCTTTGCCTCATTGGTCTTAGCATGCACCTTGTTGGCTTGATGGGTTATGGAAATGATTTTAATGTGTTAACTATGACAAATAGCTTGCTTAAATGGTTTACCAAGTTGAATTATTTGCACTTATGATGGATGCATATGTCAGTTTAGTCTTTAATGATGGGTCACCTTGTGCAGCCATTGGATGGTAGCACAATAGCCTTTTATGTTGAGTTGCTCGTGCAACTATTGAGTTGGTGCACTTGAAAAGCTAAGTTGGTTGTCCTTTGGTACCCTTAAGCTGGCCCGACAAAGTGCTCATCAATTTATTAACATGCGGTTTAAAACAATTTAGTAGGAATATGTCGAATAACAAGAAGTCTTTGAGATGTCTTGGGAGTGGAGCGGGTCCCTTCTAAAAGCTTGGACTTATTAAAGCACTATTCCAACTAAACATTTTTTTTCCTCTTGGACATTCTTTTGTGCACGTGTTAAAATCTTCAAGTTAAGGAAAGAGAAGAAAGTAACTCTTTGTTAGCATGTCAATTATTGGGTGAAGTTTTTTTTTAGCTAAATAATACTACAAGGTGTACTTCAACAAGTGAAATAATTGTTAAGATTCCCTTTCTTTTAGATGAGGTTTGGAGTTCTATTGCCTTCACCCATGTGAAGGATATACATAAAAAAGTACATGAAATTAAAAATTAAACAAAGACTATATATATATATATATATATATATATATATATATATTTTATGTATATCTCCATCCTTTAAATCCAATAATCACAAAAAAGACTCTTGTACGATGTGCCTACATCCCTACATCCAAGATGCAGCAAGATGCACTCTTGGATGTTTTGGACTATGAGAATGACGACATGCAACATCATGGATTCTTTGCTTTCAAGAGGAGCTGCCCACGTTGGAGGAGGAGATGGGAAATAAACCTTTGCTTATGAGCGTTGCTGGTGAATTTGAATTGGACAGTGAGCACTTGTTGCCATGTGGTGAGCGTTTGTTGGTCATAACTTTAAATTTCAACCATGTGACACATAGACAAGGTGGTGGGGCATATGGGTCACATATCACATGCACATTTGATCGAAGTTTGCACTTACATATACATGAAGATGATGCAGAGGGAGCGTTTTGGTTACGGGACATCTGGGTACACAAAGTGGTGTTGAAAATATCGTGATATGAACCAGGGGGCCAATCCAAATGATCAAATAGCAATTGGCAGAGTCCAAATGACACAATGCTAATCAAATACGATACGATACGATACGAGGTGGGGAGCAAAAGGCTTGAAAATGAAATATGAACAAGGGGTCAAATAGCAATTGGATAGTCCAAATGAGGCACTCATAGAAGATAGGTGATTGGGGGAAATAGGGCTTGAAAAGGACGTCCAAATGACGTACTCATAGAAGATAGGTGATTGGGGGAAAGGCTTGAAAAGGACGGATGATGAGGGAATTGAACAACATGACTAGTTCTTTTGTCTTGAGTGAGACATCAAAAACAGTGTTTTTTTGGTACACTGAATTGACCTCACTATGGATGTGTGCTTTCTAATTTCTACTACTATAGAACGATACAGGGCTCAGGGAAATGGGCAAAAAAGCTTGCATGTATACAAAGGGCAAGCAGTCAGGTAGTGCTGCTGTACTTCTACCTTCCTTTCCCTTCTTGTCTTGGTATTTTTTTGTGGGCTGATGAGTGTTGAAAAAGGCAGTGTAATTTTAAAGAGGAAACGTGAAATTGTGAGCTTGTAATTGCGTGAGAAGACCATAGGTTGAGCGTGTGTGTAGCCGTTTTGACCTCCAGAACATTGACACACACTGTAATTCTGTGTAATTCTTGAATATAGAACTGGAAGGTTTGTGGGTTTTTGACCTTATGTCTTTATCAATCTGGACACCGAATATCCGCAGCTGCAGCTGCTGTACCACTTTGTCAATTGCTCAATTGATTGCTGCGGACGTTGGTGTCTTTTGCTGTGCTGTCCCAGTGGAGGTTGCGTTTCCTGGAGACTTTCTTTCACAAACCAACGTCAATTTCACGGTATTCTTTCTGTTTGTGAGGAAGCAGAGCATGAATGAGTGTCTCTTATTATGGTTAATTACTTTCTTACGTTTATTGCTATTAGATCTCTCAGAAAAAGTCAGTTAATCACTTTCTTACGTTTCTTGCCATTGGATCTCTCAGAAAAAGTCAGATCTCTTTGGCAGTGGGTCACTACTTCCAGGGACTCCATTTGAGTTCTTCATGCTTCTGCTTCGCACAACAGTTAGTATATTCCTGAGACCACTGCAACAAGTCTCTCATCTAAGATGCAAGAACCCCAGCAACGCGGATTTTGAATTTACAGGAAGCAGCTGCCTTTCAAATTCTGTTTCGTAAATTCTTTCCGTTTGGATAAGATTGGAAAGGTACACTAAGAAAATGGAAGAGTGGCTGGGCATTTCAGCAGCTTTGGGATCCATTATATTCTTTGGCTCTTATGGTAAATCTTGCTTCAATATCTGCTGCTTTGGCATCGTTTGGTGCTTTTTTTGGCTTATATCTCTGTGATTAACGCTTTTACATTCTGTGTTCAGGATTCCTCGCAAATGTAGCTGAATAGGGTCCTTGAAACTAGATAAACATAGGTGCATCATAACAGAGCAGTAATGCTTACTGCTAGGTTGATTATATGTTCTTGAAGGTTATGGTGTTGGTGATTCGCCTACATTCTTGAAAGTTGAGACATTATGTTGTCTCAAGCGCTGCTGTGCTTGCATTTTGGAAGGTATTCAAACTTTCAAAAATCTAATCAAACAAAGAAATTCATAAGTACAACCGACACACTGCTGCTCCTTTGGACAAATTATGGCTTTAGACGACTATGCCAGGTTTCTTGTTTATCTTTGTGGTGGCCACCTCTTCTTGGAGAGTGGGAATCTCTTTCTTTGTAAGCTTGTTGTTAGTGATAAGTTCTTGCAACTGCCATTGCATGGGCTCAAAGAACTCAGTGATATGGAAGATCAAATTTCTGGAGGGGGTTCTAAATTTAATAAAACATTCATAAAGTAGTTGCAAGTTCCAAATGTGAATGGGTACCCAAAGAACTAAGCATAAAAGTTTAATTAGAGAAGTATGGACTTATGGAGAACGCACCCATAACACATAATGGTAGAAAAAGCCCCCAAAAGTAATAGGACCACTTTGCTAATCACCAAGCAAGGCAGCAAACAATGGAGCAACCCGTTCCCCGGCTGAGACACCCACAAAATATCAGCCAGGGCACCAGTGAAACAAAAAGCAAAGCGGCCGCCTTTCAAGAGTCCTGGGCACCAACAAGAAAAAGCTAAAACAGCCAAGGTACCAAGGGAAATAAGCCAACAATCAATTGCAATACCTTCAATGATGTCAAGAAGGTAGTGTTCAGTAGTGATGGTAGGGATGTGGGCTCCCAGACAGCTCCAACGATTCAAAGGGGCTGTATAGCAGTGATGGCATATCTTCTTACAAATGACAAGTGAGTGCTCCTTTTCACACAACATAATGGCATAGGAGGCATTGCTTTAATGAGGAGTATGACAAGAGACTGGCGGATTGTTATTCTTAAAAGGGAGAAAGAACAAACTTTGAGGTCACCTATGCCACATTGGAAATTGTAGGAAATCATTTGTGTAACCTTCTTTCTATTTGTTTGATGGGGAAAAGTGTAGACACTGAGGAAACAAAAAAGTAAACTGATATTGGCTCAAAAGCCGAAAGGAGGTAAAGAGAAAGCTTAATGGCCTAGTAGAGTTTAACGTAGAATGATCTGGGGCATTTCAGAGTAGTAGTATCTATATTAGACCACTTTAGGCATTGATTTGCCCGATTTTGATCGCTAAAGAGATTTTGATTCTGTGGATGTTAAATATCACAACGCAAGTTTGGGTCAAAGAGATGTTAAAGAGCATAGAAAGATACTTTCAATTGCATGAGTTCCAAAAGGGTTTGGCATCTGCTATTGTTCAAACTGATAAAATAAGTGTGTAGAAAAAGAGAATATTGCATAGCTGTTACGCCCCAAATGCAAATGACTTCAAACTTCCATTTTAGGAGTGACTATAGGGATCAATTTCAAGCTTACTAGTAACATTTTAAAATCATCTTAAGTTGCTTGAGATCAGATTGGCCATGTGAGTGGAGATCATCTGAGTCAAATAGTTGAAATGAGCAGGTGTATCAAAAATGTGCTTTTACCATGAAGAAGTCGTTTTGATGGAAAAGTATTTCTTTTGTCCCAATAACAACAAGCATTTAGCCATGCATTTGGACCCGTTCATGGAGATGCAGATGCATGACTATGATAAGCCATTGGCATCATGTGCTTCCTTTCTGATGGGACTCAAGAATTGTGAGGTAAGGAATATCTTTTTGTCACATAAGGTTATGTTCTGAGTTGCAGCGGATCGCGATCCGTTGCAAAAACGTTTCGGATCGTGCGATCCGGAACGTCAGCGATCCGCGACCCGGATCGCAAGTTTTTTTTTTTTTTTTGGTGGAAATAAGGAGTAATCTCCAATTTTTTTTTTTTTTTGAGTTTAATACTAACTAAACCGTAATTGAATGGTGGACATGCTTTTCCAATAGATATCAGAAATCAGTTTTGAATGGTGTTCTAGCTTCTGATGCCAATGGTTTGCAGATCTACTGATTCCGGTTTCTGTTAGAAAATGATAGAAAGAGTTAGAAGGAGCCTTCCTTAGACTGGCGGGAATTGTATACTTTTTTTGGAATAGCTGAAACCATCTACTGATGTATAAATTTCTGAAACCATATGAAAATGCAGCCAGTTTTCTTAAACCATCTACTGATGTCCAGATTTCTAATGAATGTAGCCCCCATTTGAAACCAAGCAACAGATCTGCATAACAATTGCTTTTTTGATATCCTTTCACATGATACCCATATTGGCAACTATACAAAAAAAAAAAAATTGCGTTCCGGGAAACCCTAATGGGAAATCCCGGATCGCGTTCCGGAACGCGGACTGCAACCTTGGTTATGTTGAAGGAGGTGGGTCTTTCAACTCATGAACCTAAGAAAATAATCGAGTGCAACTAAGTGATTCATGAGTACTTGATAAGTTGATAGCATGGAAAGATCACCTCAGAAAAATGTAATTATTACTACTCTGTATCATCATAGTCGTAGAATGTTGATGCAAATTCATTCGAAACATCGGACATCAACCAGAATTCTCTTAGGACCCTATGAATCTTCCTTACAAGATGATTACGAGATTTCTTGAATCAAAGATGTAGTCTTTTGTTATCGACATTAAGCTGAATGATTTTGTTTCTCAACCATCCACTTTTTGATTATTTAGTCCCCAAATGCTCATGTTTTAAAAGTTTGAAACTTATGGCACAAATGTTTGAAACATTTGAGTGCTACTATGCATGTCATGAAGTGAACATTTCTTATTCTGAGTACTTGGTAAGTGGTATATTAAAAATTGTATAAGGCTGCAATGTTTTGCTAGTATTTTGAGTGACATCATGTAAGTGAGATTGTAAAGAGTGCTGGTTTGTGCAGCGGTGCCTATTAAGTTGCCTCATGTGGTGGAGGCAAGGGTCGATCCTGTGGTATTCCAGTTTTACAAGTCAATCGCTTGCTTTCTAACATCATGGTTACTCTTGCTGTACTTGGTATTATTCTATTCAACTTGGTCATTTGTTTGCTTTTCTGCTAACCTAGAGATTCCCTCACAATCACTTTCCCTTTGTTCCAAGTTATCTTAATATGCATTGGATGCATTGTGCTGCGGAATATTTGTAGTTGATGTTCTTTCTTGCATGTGAATCATTTGGTTGCAATGTGTAGATTTTGCACTATGAGTTGACTTTTCTCAAATAATTGCAATCCAATAATCTCTCATTACAAAAAAGAAAATAAGTGTCTAGCTAGTTATGTTTAACTATCTCTTCTCTTTCTAGTCTCAGTGAAGTAAATCTATCATCAAAGAGTTTGGAAGCTGACAAGAATAGGGTATGAGGTCAACAGAGCAAGGCTCAACAACTTAACTCAACCTTTGAGTCATTGGAATACTATGGTCAATTACCCAATAACAAACATGAGAGCATAATTTTTTAACTCTTAGTGAGCTGTTATAATATACTAGTTTCAAAATTTTCTTCAGTGCTTATAGTCTATGCATATCCTTCAAGGCGAATAGGATGGAATTTTCTCTATGTATGGTGTTAAAAAGAAATTTATGGACATTAAAGTGAAAAGGTTTTTCAGCCATTCCAATTCACTTGGTGGGGTATACTTGGTGGTGCCATGTGGGTTTTCAATGGGATTGGAGCTATTCTTGGCATAACTTGGGCTGGCATTGGAGCTGCACAAGCAATATGGAGTGGTCTAAGTGGTACATCTCTCTGTCTCTCTCATATACTTTTGATACCCACAAGACGAATGATTGAGGCTTATCAAGTTTTGTTTAATTCCAAGAAGGTCTGAAAAGTCACCTTCAAAGTGCTCATCCTTCTTTTTTTCACAAAGGCATTTGGTTATTCTCAACCTGATAGCGATCTTTTGAATTTTCACAGAAAGAGTTTATGCATTATATGTATTAATCTGTTAGTAAGTGGTGAAAGCCACTAGATGGTGGTGAAGACTGTTCTATAGTAATTAGAAACTGAATTATTGACCACCGAACCCTAAGTTACTGGTCAAGAAGCCTAATTGTTTGCAATCGCTAAAAATGATCACTAAAGAGGAGTGATAGGGTGATATTATTGCTTTTGTGAGCTACTTGATTTGCCCTTGTTTAGGCTGAATCAATAAAATATCTTTGTTTTGCAATATCGCTATTCCATGGTCTCCTCTTTCTCTCTTATATGGTAGGCAAATTTTTGCCCAATTATTATCATTTTTTGTTTAAATTGTTGTGCAACATCAACCTAATATTCGAAAATTGGGCAGCCTAAGTGTAAAATACATAATTAGTTGGATATACTGAATGTGAGGCTAGAAATCCATCATTTATCTAGGTATTCTAATCATTTTACCTAGTGTAGATGAAGCGTTTGTCCTTAGTTTTGAGTCGTTAGATACTAAGTACCTACTTTTTTCAAGCTGCACATCTAGTGTGATGTGAATAAGCGCGTGTCTCTCTCTCTCTCTCTCTCTCTCTCTCTCTCTCTCTCTCTCTCTCTCTCTCTCTCTCTCTCTCTCTCTCTCTCTCTTTGTGGATAATTTTATATGTATGTTTCAAGTTTTAGGCAAATTTCAAATTTTCAAAACTCTCCTTGCCTAATTTTATGGAATCGGACATTGGCATTTTAAAATTTTGATTTTTTGACGCAAATTTTAAACTGATTATTCTTTTCCAACCAAATAAGAGGGTAGAGTAGTGCTTTTGTGCACCCCACTAGGTTTGACCTCTTGTCTAGGGTTGGTGCACACACAATAGCTTTTGTGGAAACTTATACCTAAATAGTTGTAGGTAAGCTCTCCTTTGATGATCTCATGGTTCTTCCACACGTGTATGTTTTGAAGGTCAACTACCGACTTGGGAAAAACAGTAAAATTTAAGAGGTTGGGTGAGCCTGGAGGGAGAAAAGGGAGAGACCCTAGACATCCCACCTCTTAACACAATCTGATTTCCTCATGCTGGGAAAAGGAAAATACTTTGTGTGTTTTAGATGTCCAAGTGACCCCATATTCAAAGTCAGAAATAAGCTAAATTCTCAGGAGCTGCAAAATTCAAATTTTCCGAACATTGTTGTGGGGAAAAACCATTGGCAAAAAAAAACTATGAAACAAATTCTTCTCTCAAATTTGTGAGTATGATAAATGGACTGCTTTTGATTTATACCTGCAAAAAGGGGACCTTTTTTGACTAGCCTGAATGTTTCCTCAAGGATTTCTATCAAATGTTGAGTGCTGCTTGAAAACACCAAATGGTAAGAGGAGTTTTGTAGATGGCTGCTTGCATCTATGCTGTTGGAGTGAAAAAGGACCCCTTATGTTTGATGCAAGCCATTTGTCTTGAGACCGTGTTTGGGCATCGTAAATTTCATAGTAGTGAATGTGGCTACATCTCAGATTTGAACCTCATGTTTGTTTGGCGTGTAACTTTGGACATATGAACCAGCTCTAGGCTTGAGTATCAAAAGACATAGCTAAAAGAAGGAAGCTTTCAGATACAAAAATTACCTTCAGCACCAGGAAGCCTCAGTAGGATGTCAAGTAGGATAGCAGGATAAGCCTCAGTAGGAAGCCTCAGTTGATGTCACTTACAAAGCTCATTAACATGTAGTTTTAAAAATGGTTTGAACTTTGAATTCAGTGACCATGTATCAAGCATATTGCCTTACTAAGGAGATGCCACCACCAAAATGCATTTGGTATACATCCCAACATGGATGATAAAAGAAACAAGCACTTTTTGTCTAAGAAAGAGGATGTGTATTATTGTATGCTCCTAGTGTAGAACCATAGGAAGGCAACGATTTGATTCGTATTTTGAGAAGTCTGTTCTGGCACCATCTTCTGTGCCCTTGAGATTTTAAGAATGTTCAGACACTTTCGAGTAAAGCGATAGTGGAAAGCATAGAATCAATGAACCGTCAGCGGTGCACCACGGTTCTGAGAACCGTACGGTTCTTAAAATTTTTTGCCCAGAACCGTGGTAAATTAATTAATTAATAAATTGATTTTTTTTTTTTAGTTTCCCCCCCAAAAATAACCCAAAAATATGCAAAAAAAAGGCCAAAAAAATCTGTGGAAGTCTGTGAATTCTGTGAAATCATCTGTAAAATCTGTCGAATTCATCTGTATCATCTGTGAAATCATCTGTCAAATCATCTATATCATTGATTTATCTGTCAAATCATCTGTACATCATGTGAAATCTGTCAAATCAGTGATGATTTCAGATGATTTCACATCTGTCAAATCATCTGTATCATCTGTCAAATCATTTGTACTGTGTACATCATGTGAAATCTGTGAAATTTGTGTCATCTGTAAAATCTGTGAGAGCTGTGTCATCTGTGAAATTTGCTATTCACAGATTGCACAGGTGATTTGGTAATCAATCAATTAATTAATTATCTATTTAATTAAATAGAGGAACCGTACCACGGTTCAAGGAACCGTGGTACGGTTCCTCCCACGGTTCTGAGGACCGTGGGTTCTATGGTGGAGAGACAGTTCTTACGAATTCACTAATTTGTGGCTTCTGTGTATTATCTTGCAAGAATTTGATGGTTCCCCATGTCTAAGAGCAAACCAACGTCAGACCTTTTAGTTACTGTTTTGAAATTCTAGGGTCTGAACATTTTTTGCGTTAATTTTCCTTTTTGAGCTAGCATGGATGTAATTGAAGAGTTTTTTTGGCTGATTTCCAATTTTGTTGCTAACGGTTTAAATTACCTACTAACCTGTCACTTGTTTTGTGATGTGATAGTATTTATTTCCTATTTCTGGGGTGCGTATGTGTTTGGTGAGCCCGTGGAAAGTCAATTGTTGGCCATTTCAGCTCTGCTAGTCATGGCACTTGGCATGGTGGGTGTAGCATTAGCAGCGGCAGGAAAACTTCACCTGAAGTACTTTTCAAGCTTCCACCTTCCTTTTAGATCCTCCGTGCAATTCAAGAAAATTGGAGTGAAAGCAGGAGAACAGGAAAAAGATCTCCTCACTAGTTTTATAGGAGAAAGAGATACGAAGGTGGCAATATCCACAGATTTCACACATTATGAAGTAGTCGCCAGTCTAGACAAAAAGCCAGACAGCGACCACTTTATGAAAGGCATACTTTGTGCAGCAGCTGTCGGTGTGGTAAATGGCAGTTTGATGGTTCCACTTAAGTATGCACACAAGGCAAGCTTATAAACTTAGTCATTTCAACTTAAAGAAGAAACCATGTCATTAGTTGTACTGAGATTTCTGTTTTTAGTTGTTATTTTTAGGTTATACTATATGGGATTGATGTTTTTTTCGAAAACGAAAGCATTACAACTTCAGAGTCCAGACACAGCTAAAGTGCATATTTTGAACATCCATGATCGCTAATAGCTGGTCACTGAGTCAACGTATCATGTATCTTTCAGTAGAAAACTATTCTTCAAAAGGAGGCTATTCAAATTGTTCTCTCAATTTTCTAGCAACAAATTCTTTTTTGACCTAGTTCCTTGAAGAGGCATTTCAAGACCAGTTTTAGGCTGTCCACTATGAAGTAGTATAATCAAAGTGTCCACAACCTATGGTTTTTAGATTGTCTGCATTGTTAAAATTGATCATTTAGCATACTGATTCAAAAGCTAGAAAATCTGGAGGTTTCATTTGCATGTGGTCATGATTCGTTCAGCATAGGAAGGAACCTTTTTTCTTACCTTTGATGAGCATATATTACTGTTTTGGAGTTCTATGAGCTAGAGTCATTATAGAGACATAAAATGTGATGGGCTTCAGATTTTACAAACACGAGTATCAACTATGAAAGTAAGTAGAATACTTCTACAATGATGTGATTTGAAGCTGGAAGGTGAAGGAAGTTCACTCCATTTTTTACACCAATTTTGATGAACTCTTGATCTGTGTGCCGATTGGAGAGAGGGTGTTGGTAACATTTTTCATGATCATTGTGGCAGACATGAGTAGTACTTCTAGAACTATAATTATGCTTTTAAAAGCTGCAGCAGCTGTCTTATTCCCAGAATGTCAGGGTTTCACAATGACTTGTGGCGATGATCAAAACTTAGTGTCTCCAGCTTACAACTTATTGCTCAAACTGCAGGACGTGGTTGGTGCAGAGTACTTATTCTCCTTTGGAATTGGGACCATGGGCACTACGTTAATAGTCACATCACTATATTATGCTTTCCTTCTTTTGCGTGGGAAACCATGGCCATCATTTCAAATAAGCAAGGCCTCTTTTCCTGCACTGACCACTGGCCTCTTTTGGAGTGCAGGAAATTATTGCAGGTGGGCTTTTTTCTTGCTTTAAGTTTTTGTATAGGTTGGCTTTACTCTTTGGAACCCTCAAGCTTTTGGTTAGCAGACAAACCATTGATAATCCAGAACTTCTAACATGTAAGTTGGCTTTCTGATATGCAGCATATATGCAACTTTATATCTTGGGATGGCCTTGGGTTGGCCTCTAGTCCAATGCCAGCTTCTCATAAGTGCAATGTGGGCTGTCTTCTACTTCAAAGAGACAGAGGGGAAGACAGCAGCTCTTGTACTAATGGTATCTTCTTTGACGGTTGTGTTGGGAGCTATTATGCTGTCGTGGTTTGGAACAGTTGGTTAGAATGTGCAGACAGGGAAGCCTACGACTCCCGTGGATATCTAATTTTTTTATTATTGTGTGCAAACAATCTTAATAAATGGCAAGCACTTTATTTGGGAAAATCAAGATTTGGATGAAGTTACTTTGATGAGGCAGCCTATTGGCAGATTAAACTCACATTGGAACGAGGTAAATCGTCACTGGAACCTGACATATTGATCGCAATTCAAAACTTAAGCTCTGGGAAGCTTCAATTAATTCATCGGCAGCAGTGAATGGGAGCAAAACATTCCGTTTTAGCATATTTCAAGACGACATTGGATTAATTAATACTTATCTATTATTCTTCTTCATAAGGTGGACGAGGGAGTTAAATCTGCACAAAAATGTGCAACATTGTTTTTGCCATGTGCAAAAGCTCTTCCCATTTTACATTTCTTTGAATACCTTGGGATAAATTGGCAATAATTTTCTGTATAATGGAAGCTATCTAACATGCTCTTTTAAGAGGATCCGGAAGACAACAGGAGCCTCCTTTGAAAGCCCAAGTTAATGAAACAACATGAATAACAAGATCTATATATGACCATTTATTTTATTGTGATGCACATTTGTTTGAGCTCCACATCATTGTTGACTTTATAAACCATTGTGCACATTAAATGGTTTCTTAACCTGGATCGTGATGATAAGCTAGACTGGTCCATATTGAAATCATCCTTTATCAAGTGTTTCAAGCCCTTTTGTTTGATAGAGAGTTCTTTTAGTTGAAATTCTATTAGGATCTAGTGCAATATGCAGATCACATCAGACAATCACCATAGCCACTCCTCACAAGCTCTCAAAGATGGCACAACAAAAGTTAAGTCTATTATGAAGAAACATTGTACATATAGCAAAGCCCCAAACTGCATGGGCTTAACAGGTGTTACTAAATTGGCCTACCACCTGCCAAACTAGAGTTAGGCCCAATATGGCCACATATCCAGACAAACCCAGGACATGCCCCTAAGTATAGCATAATGGACTCAAAATCACTATACAGGCTAATTTCTTCCTACGTGTGGCTACCCGGCTAACCCAAGTAGCCGTCTACGGGATCAGTTTCCGATTAATATAATGGGTCACATCTCGATCACAACCATATACAGTAAAACAAATAAATTGTACACTAATTACATCATCACATTTAGAGCTTACATAAAATGTATATCAGATTAACTCTGATTTCTAACTCTCTCCCTTAAGCTCAAATGTGATAAGAGTAAAAAAACAATATATTGCAGCAGCATTTGGAGTGTACAAAAGATGTTATGCATATCACAGCTACCATGTACTTGACTCACACTCAAGCACACCAACAAACCACCAGGTTTGACTCACAAAGTATCATGTAAACACAATGCTCATACAGAGAGTCTACCATACTCTCGACCAACTGACTCGTCCTCAATCCGACTTGAACACAAGTGGACCACATGAGCGACATGGCTCAAACTGAGGAAATCCCACTGCCACCATGAGACTTACATCCTCCATCTAGCTAGGCTGACATCCTATCAGACACTTACAAGTATGAACTTGTAAAGCTGACATAAATGAGTAGCTGAGGCTCAACCTAAGGAAATCTTACTGCCACCATAAGATTGCACCCTCACTAGATAGACAGCTAGTAGACAATGACAAGTCAATGAGCATAAATGACTACTTTGTTTCACTGTAGCAAATGCACAACCACATAAAACTTTGACTCAGATCTAGACTTCCATGACAAGGCAACATGCAAGCCCACACACACTCATACAAACCAACACGAATGATAAAGCATCAAATACATGACCAAGGCCTTCCCATAAGTGGTATCCTGTCACTTGTGCCACCTGTAGATCCCCTGCTACACCACTGGTCACCAAATCAGGTCCTCAACCATGGCCTGCACCTGTACCAAGATGCTCTCACATCCAAGCATATCCAACTATCCAATAAGTCCTGAAAGCTGATCTCCATCCATTCTCCATGCACTAAGCACAAGAGTCTACCAAGGACTCAATGAATGAATGTACACAAACCTCACCATAGGCTATACCTGAGTAGCTCGCCCACCTTCCAGAGATACTTATGATGATTTGCCTATCCTACATCCCATGTAGGTTCAACTTCCCATGCTTGACATTGCCAACTCTGATTTGACCAGTATATAGGCCTCCAACTAAGGAGCCTATCTCCCCACAACTTTATCCATCATAGCGTCCAAGCCAAAGCAAATGCAAACTAGATGCACTATCGTGATGAATAACTCACCCACGACCCATAGCATATCAGGTGGGATAGCTCCAGAACCCTGTACCTTGTACAATCTGATCACCAAGTATCCATTACCCGCTAATAGCTCCCCAAGAATCTGTCCACCTATAGTGCAACTAGACTCCAACTGGATCTAACTAAAACTGCATCCTGCTTACCAAATAATGATGGATAGACACAACATGTGATGCCAACCTGGAGATCACTATGCATATAACCATGCAGCTCACCTGATTACTCACCAAAGTATCAGCTATCACTCCTTGAGCAACCATCACCATCCTTGCTGGCTCACAACCATGGGCATGCTAGATCCACATCACCCTGTAATGCTCTCCATGCCCTCAGGATATGTACCATCACAAGTACACTCCATGCCACCTACCTCCAAGTAGGCATGACCCATCCCTAGGTCACCACATGATGCACCAGCTAAAGAACATCATCCATACATCAAATGCCATATCATATCTGAGCAACTGTAGCATCTCCCTGAGTGCCACCCCAATGGACTCGTCATCCACATACTATGCTCACCTGATGTCTCCGATCCTGGTCACCATCCTACTAGACAAGCCAAACTCCAAAGCATCACCTGCTCCACCTGGCTTCTAGCATTTGCTCGCTCTCCTTGTCTATGTGCCACTCGACACCATGCCACCGCAAGCATATCTCTGAGTCGCCGCTCACAGGATCCTGAGACTACTGTCTCCCTGATCGTACTGAGGTATATGGCTCTAAGTGACTCCCACTAGGCTTATCCCTAATCTCACCACTTGAGAGTCTGCACCCTGGAAATTTCAACACCTGTGCTAAGCCTAGACTCTTGCAAATACAGCCAAATGCATGAAAGCTATAGATAGCTTATCCACGCTTGTGATGGTAGATGTCTCCCCATTGATGCCAATGTCCAAAACTGGCCCCCTGCTATAATGCCAACTTGTACTCCCAAATAAGCACACCATGAAGTCCTCGCCATCATTGTCCCCTCTAGTAGATCGCTAGCAAAACACCCATCATAGTGTTTGCCCTCCGATCATACCCCGTGCAATCTCCATCAGCTCTCCAACCTAGAGCTGGCTCTCAAAGCTTCACGCTTTGACCATTTGCGTTTGTAGCTTCCCGATTCCATTATGAATCCCACCTGTAAGTCTTGCCCATGCCAATGACTCAAGTCCAATATGAAATAGCTGCCCCCTGATGATCATCTCATGTCATCTTGCAGTGCTATTCCTACCAGATATTCCAATGCCATCCCTGATCACAAAGATCTGCCCACCTATATTCTCCCAAGCTAGCTCCAAGCTACTCCTGTGAATGGTTCCAAACCACTCTCTGAGAATACACTGAGATGTGAACTCCAAAGCCACCATCAAGTCCCTCACATGATTGTGCATGCCAATATCCTTCCAAGTAAACCTGTGAAATCTTCCGCCCAAACCAAATGATCTACACCCTATCATCACTGAAATCTGCATTCCTGATGCAATACTGATATGGCAAATTGACTTGACTTACTCAAACTGGCAGTTGAAGTGTATCTCCTCGATGACAAACCTAATACATTGCTCCACAACTACAATGGCTTGATCAAAATTGACTTACTGACTACAAAACCGCAAAATCATCACACTAGCCCTGCTATCATCAGAGAGCAATTTGCTTTCCTTGTCATGAAGGTTTTTTTTATGAGCAAGGGTTTCAAGAAGGAAAATTGTGAATCTTGCGAAGTATGCAAGTGTTTTCTGTCATGTTTGAATCCACAGTTGAGCACCCTAATGTGGTGAATCCACAAGAAAATGGCCATAGACAGCCACTGGGCACAGAGAGAACTGGAGCGGTTTAGGCAAATCGACCATAGTTGTTTTTTTGAAGGAAGCTTGGAAGAGAGGAGGAGTGAACTATCCGACGAGGAGGCGCAACCTCGCGCCAAAGTGTGATTATCGACCTGTTCTTTATCCTCTGCGTGTCCCACACACAGCTCATCCAATGCAAGTCCGCTATCTTGTCCAATGGCTTTCAACTGGCACCACCTCGCACTTCTATCACCTGTGACCACCAAAATGTGTGTATCTCCAAGCTAGCCCATATTTTTCTCTGAACAAGAAATTTCTAAGCTACAGATGCGTGTGTCAATGCAGCTATCACTTGACTCGACAATGCCAGTACCGATCATCCTTGTGAGAGTGTTCCCCCAAAGCGCCACTTGATGTTGGCTGGGTCGAACCCCAAAAGTTGAGCATGATCACAAGAATTTTTCACCTGTAATCGGCGTACCATGCCTACCTCTCACCTGTGATTGCTTGCCCTCTCAAAATTTCCGTCAATGATGAGTAGTCACGCCGTCAAACTGCACTTTCGTCGCCAATACTAGCTTTCTCCACACAATTCCACTACCTTTCGCCCCCATACTGCATTTACCACTTCCAAACACCCTGTTACCCTGTCAGGAGTAAGTAACAAGGATTCCAAAGTGATAATGCCTCATTGTAGTTTCTTGTAGCAGGTTTCACCAGCCAAAAATAGCCCCGAATTTGGCCCTACAATATCCAAATAGCGAATGACTAGGTCACTCGCACTCCACTCGATTGAATGGTGACGAAAACAACCCAAAACACCTTTTTCCCTGCTCTGTGATGTCGCTCTGTCCACTGGCTTTGAGCAGCCAATTTCATTGGTCATTTTGGCCAAAAGATGGCCTAAAAAGGTGCCTTCTAGCCTTAGTTAGGCCCTTCCAAAAAATGACTTGCAAATTTGAACTATAACTTCATTTAGAAGTTTTTAATGAAGAAATGGCATTTTTGAAAATTCGGGTCCAATTTGATTTTCAAGGTGAAGATTTTTATTGAGGTTGAAGGTCGATTTGCACTTCAACTCCCTTCAAGCCCTTTCATTTTTCCTTTCACCTCAATCCAATGGTTCGTTTGGATCTTATGGTCCACACTGCTCCTTAAGCCTTTGATCTCGACCGTAAATAAGCCTCCTTCTTGATCCAATGACCAGTTCTGCATGCGCGCGTTAAATTGATGTCCTCCGGCCGTGGACTCCCTGCATGCGCTATGGATCACTCATGGTGAGGGCACTTTTTGGCAATTCACAGAATCGCTCCTTTCTCCTAACACTATAAATGGATTTCAAAATCCTCTCAAACCTGAGATGCTACTACCCTGCTCCACCTTTAGATCCACTTCACTCAATAATTGATGGACTATCAAAGAAGTTTTGGCCAAGTTTCCGTCACAGCTGCTTTTCGAAGCAATACACCATTTTTGAGCAATTTTTTAGAATTCTTCCAAGAATTCTCCAACGACAATCATTCTAATCTTCCCCAAAGCTTTGATCGAAGGAACTTTGTTGTCTCTAGCCATCCGGACTGCTTATACCCCTTATGGAGTCCTCTCTCCTGAGACGCTTTGAGTGCTATTTCTCTTGGTGAAAGACGTTATCCCATAGCTCCATCGGAGCGTGCATACCTGCATCACTCTGCCGCTCTGATACCAAGTTGAAATTCTGTTAGGATCTAGTGCAGTATGCAAATCACATCACACAATCACCATAGCCACTCCTCACAAGCTCTCAAAGATGGCACAACAAAATTTAAGTCTATTATGAAGAATCACTGTACATATAACAAAGCCCCAAACTGCATGGGCTCAACAGGTGTCACTAAACTGGCCTACCACCTGCCAAACTAGAGTTAGGCCCAATATGGCCACATGTACTGACAAACCCAGGACATGCCCCCGAGTATAGCATAATGAACTCAAATCACTGTACAGGCTCATTTCTTCCTACGTGTGGCTATCTGACTAACCTAAGTAGCCATCTATGGGATCAGTGTCCGATCAATATATCCTAATGGGTCACGTCCCGATCGCAACCATATACAGTAAACCAAATAAATTGTACACTAATTACATCATCACATTTAGAGCTTATATAGAATGTATATAAGATTAACTCTGATTTCTAACTCTTTTGTCAAACGAGTAATATCAAAATGAAAAAAGACGGACGCGTACAAGACTGTATTGAGCGTTTTAAACATTTAAAAGGTCAAGTTCAAGAGCAACCCACCAAACAAATGCTGATCATCTAGTTCCTAGTCGGACTTCCACGATGGATTAAACAAGAGCTTCGACCTAATGATGAATATACGAGCTTACAGTTAGCTATGTCTAATGCCATCCGGGAGGAAGACGAAGGATCCGATGTAGGAAACAGAGAGCACATCATGCTACTATCCATGAATTGAAGCTGAACAAAGATACTTGAGCTCAACTTTGGAAATCACAGATGGAGATGCTTAACCAGCAACACCAAATGCAAATGGAGAAACCCACTAACTTGTTTCGAGACAAAGTGAGATGATGATTCGAATGATTACCATCTTTGTCACAGGTGCAAAGGTCTCATCATAGTCAACCCCTTGTTGTTGAGCATATCCTTTTGCCACTAGCGTTGCCTTGTACTTGCTGATAGATCCATCTTGGTTTGTCTTCACCTTGAAGATCCATTTGCATCTCATAGCTTTCTTATCCTTAGGTAACTCCACCAATCTCCATGTTCCATTCTTCATAAGAGCTTGATACTCAAGATCCATTGCTTGGATCCAGTCCTCTTCTTTCCTTGTGTCATCTACACTTGTAGGTTCATCAAAAGAGGTTAGGAAAGCAACATAATTTCCAGAAACAACTTGCTTACCCTTTTCATCATATGTGAGCCTTGAAGGTAATTGTCTTTCCCTTGATGCTCTCCTTGGCTTTTGACTTGATGAAGGTCCATCATCATCACACCATCTATAGTAGAATCCTTTCCATCAACATCAAGAATGTTAGATCCATCCACACCTTTATCAATCATGCTTGAAGACACTTTTGGAATGTTCCCCTCATAAAAAATGACATCTCTACCAGCAATCACTTTGTTAGTAGAAGGAATGTAAACCTTGTAGGCTTTCCTCACCTCACTATATCCAACAGAAATACCTCTTCTTGAAGATGGATCCTCCTTGGTCCTATCATCAAGAGTAATGTTGACATAGCATGTGCATTGTCGCAACATACCAACATGAAATTGCTATATCTATGTAGTATTTAGATCGCTCCCCAATGAGATAGCACTTAAAAAGTTGTTTAGTGATTCAAACTTGACTTATTTCGAATGAAATGGAGTTGAATGAAAAGCTGGTTGTCAACAGACATTTTATAAGTAGTCAATACCACTTTTAGAAAAGGTGTATACAGGTAATGAATGCTAAACAATAGTTTTCCTCTATCAAACCGAATGAAAAGCATTTTGCAAACGAAATGTTATCAGAGTAGCTTGAATGAATTACACTTTGATTGATTAAGTTATCAGTAGGGATCTATGTTATCAGCAAGGACCTGTGTTATGTTCGATGCAGACGCGTATGAACAGACAAAAAGTTAATCTTATGCTTGAACTATGTGTTTTAGATAGAAGTCCTCAACAATTAAAGTCCAGTCACGGTTACAAAACTCGAATAGTTCATGAATATGTTAGAAACAATATCTTCGTTACTAACATAAATACAGATCAATAACTTAGTTCCTCAGGCAGGGACTTGCATTTCACAGCATACATACTTTTCTATAAGTAACTGTGGAAAACTGCACGAAGGAAATTTTTACTCGAATGACGAACACAAAGTATTCGCTCGGACGGGCAAAACAATTTTAAGACAGTTCTTCAGATCAATTTTACGGAAACACAACATACGACTGTAATGAAAGAAAGTATTGTCTAACCAAAGAATGATTTAAGTAATGCATACGAGACTGTTAGTAGACCCAAAGTCACACACTCAACAGTGCGGAAATAGAGTTATAAGAAAACAACCCTAAATGCTCTATTCACTTCTTCAATCTCCAACATATAATGACTCTCTCTCTCTCTCTCTCTCTCTCTCTCTCTCTCTCTCTCTCTCTCTCTCTCTCTCTCTCTCTCTCTCTCTCTCTCTCTCTCTCTCTCTCTCTCTCTCTCTCTCTCTCTCTCTCTCTCTCTCTCTCTCTCTCTCTCAGTTATGGGAGAATGAAATGTAATTACTCAAACACACCTCTAGGACCATCCTCATCAAGAGTAAGATTACCTTGCTCGTCTCCTTAATCTCTCTTCTTTTTGTAGCACTTACTTGTAAAGTGTCCTTTGATGCCACAATAGAAGCACTTGAGCTTTAATCTATCCTTCTTTTTGCCACTTGAAGAAGCATCCACTTGATCTTGTCCTTTAGAGCACTTACTTTTGATTTTGCCCTCGAATTTGCCCTTTGTGAATATAGCCTCCTCTTGAAGTGTCGATGTAGATCCACCTCTTGCTTGAAGCCTATATTATTCATTGATCAAGATCTCTTAAAGATCCATCAAACTTGGCAAAGTATCTTGAATAGCAATACTTTGAACAATGTTAGCATGAGCATCCAACAATCCGTTAAGAATAATTTGAACAAGCTCTCCTTCCTTAATGCTCTCATCAATGCAAGCCAACTCATCATTCAATGCTTTCATCCTCAAAAAAAAAAGTACTTGGACTTTCTTCATTCTTTTGCAAACAAGAAAAGAGTTGCCTTCTTAGAGTCAACACTCTAGAAGTAGACTTGGATTCATAAAGCTTATTCAATGAATCCCAAGCATCCTCAGATGAAGTACACTTACCAACTTCCTTGAGAAGCTTATTGGTAACATTCATCTTGATAATGTGTAGAGCCCTTTTGGCCCTCTTATCATACCTCATTTGATCGTGTTGTGCTGGTCTCTCCTCCAAACCTACAAGAATATCCAAAACATCATTCATCTCAAGAAGTGATTCCATCATCACTTTCCACAATGAATAGTTACTTGAGGTAAGCCTATCATTGGCTTCCAGCATGAGTTTAATTGATGTTGCCATGTATCAATATCCTGATCTTCTTTTTCAACTTGTTTCAATGCATAAAGACTCCTTTGAGCAACAACAAATGTTTTCAAAAGAAATCACAAAGATTTACTCTTCTAGCACTTATACCAAGCAAATCAACACATAGAATTATGAAATCTTGATCAACCTATGATCTATTCTCAATCTAATGCCTTTTTCCACTTCCTAAGATTGAAACACACTCAAATGAAGTACAACAACCTCACTATCTAGAGATCCAATCAGAATTAGGGTTTTGACGAAATTACAAAAAATTGACTATTCCAAATCTACATGCAAATGCTGAGAATGTAACTCATGGAGAGACATATCTTCTCTCTTCTCTATCTCATTTCATGCTTATACATGGTTCTCTTGGGTTCTACTATCCATTGGTGCACTATACTTGTGATTGCATGCAATTTTATGTGTCGAATGATCTATATTTGCTATTTTTGGATCCACACATGTGAAATATAGTAGCTTGTTGGCTTTGTATGGACAAAAATAGTACTTTAACGTTTGATTCATGTTTGATCAAGTTCTATTAGAGTTTGCATCTCATTTTGTGTGTAGATGCTGATTTTTCTACATTGGTGAGATTGATAGAGTAGCTTCTTTTGTAACCCAAGATCTTTTTGTGGATTGGATCATCATTGATCTGAAATCCTTCACATGGTATCAGAGCTTGTATTTCAGGTTATGAAGGAGGAAATCATATCTATCAATGATTTGGTGAAGATATCAAGGCTAGAGCATGCTAGAGAGGATTCTACACCAAAATTGAGTTTTTTGCTTTTGTAGATTGGATTTTTTGTAGATCAAAACCCTATATAGGTTCACAGACTTGATCAATTTTGATTTTTGAGCTCACATACTGGATTTGGCCGATTTTTGGATCATTGGATCAACCTAAGTAGTGGCTAATAGATTGCATAGCCACCAACCGCTAAACTTGTTGCTCAATTGGAAAGTTCCTTGATAACTTCTACATTACCACACAATTACCAGATCGATAATGAAATAGAGATGTTAATTATGAATGAGACCTTGCAGGAAGAAATTGAAATAGATATTCCGTCATCTGCTACAATTTCCAACCAAGAGTAATCTCCCCAGGGATTGGATTTTTTTTTGCCTTTCTGCAACTTCCAATCTATATGTCTTCCACATTCTGAGAAGATTTCCAAGGCCTTACATTGATTTGATCATTTTTTATCTCCCAACAAGTCGATATACTAAACAACTATGAGAATAGGAAATCTATATGAAAATTCATTTTTTGAATCTCCTTGATCAGAGGGGTACTCAGGAAATATTATCTTCTCCTTCCATGCATTTCAATCTATATCTTACATACATTTAGTGTCACCAATCCTGTCTTGTTTTTGACAAGGGCATGTCAAATTTTTTCATTACTCTACCTAACCATGGGCAATTGCAATTATCCAGGTGACGTATCAATCTTGATGAATGAACTTTTTGTTCCACATGGTGCTCTGCAATTATCAACTCTTTGTAAAGATGGTATATTTTCTTGTTTATTTTTTCTCATTTTTATGTGTTTGATTTTCTATGTGTATGCTTCACGTGTTCTTTTCTTGTGATCAAATGCATTTTTCTAGATTTCATTTTTTACATGAGGAATATTGTTTGAACGAGATTCATAATTGTAGAATATTTCAAGACTGAAATTTTTTATTCATCTATCCATATCCGGATCACCTTGTAGAGAGATTAGGATTTTTGTCCGTATTCCAAATTTGAGAAATCCATGTTATTTTAGAGTTGATTCATGTATATCACAGTATATGATAGTTTGAATGAGTCTATGTTACTAATGGATAATCTATGATTCATTCATTTCCATAACCTAGTACTTGTCCACCAGCCATTGTCAAAGCAAGCTCACATCTCGATTCACCAAAATAGTGAGTGATTTTGAATGTGTGGTCCATTGTGACCAACACAATCAATCATGTCGCTTTGTGTAGGAGGGCATGGGTTTTGTATTTTATCTTTCTGCTCTTGTTCCTAAAGAGGCAAGAATTTCAAGCTAAGCATTGAGGGTGCCTCATCATCCGCTGATTTTGTGATATCAGAATCAGATATTGTTGATGAAGTCTTGGGTACTGACGAGGAGGCAAGGTTGGTAGTAATGTACGACCCAGTCCAGTCTCGTGCATTGTTAATTTCATCCTTATCTGATGTGGATCAAAATGACAAAAACAAGACTATTCTCAATTTTTTGGTATATCACATGGATAATGTCGCATACGTCTCTTTCAATGATGTTGGAGATGTCCTTAGGATGAAATTCTATCATTTATATCTTATTTCATCAAAGATTTCTCAGACTTCATAGATCTCAAGGGTGATGATCTATGTGCTTCTATTGATTACAAAACCGGAGATGAATGGCTGGATGGGACTGAAGCCCTGCAGTCAATCGTGTTTGAAAGCAGGGCATACGAGACAAATATGCCTAGTGAGAAGGAATATTGAGAATCCAGCGCAGATATGTCTCACAGTCCTCATAAACTAATCCATGCACTGCTTCAACGACCATAGTTGTTGGTCATAATTTACACACTACTACAATTATTCAAGCTAATGAGCGTGATCTGGAAAGTAAATTTGGTTTTATTTGAAAGAGAGTTCTATTCAAACATAGTTATTTTATTTTCAAGATATGTGACCTTTGTTTGTATTTTGCAGACTACTGTAGAGGTAGATGCCTTTGCAATAAGGTAGGGATATGTAAGGAAAAGCCAAGGATCATGACAAAAGGATTCATCCTTATCATATTATTTGAAGAGCTTTGTAAATAAAGAGATTTGCATTCATCATAGCAAATTTTCTTCAAATGCTGTGATAATAATAATGGCAATTAAAGCATTATCATATTTCTCAAACATGGATAAGTACCTTCAAAATACATATAAAATTATTTTTGCAAAGAGAGACATTGTTATAAAAGTATTTGGCTATGTAGCTAAGGAAGTTCCTAAAATGTCATCCTCCTTAGTAGTTTTCTTCGGATATATAGACTTGAGCAAAAGAAGATCTATTGATTTTATAGATCCATATGATAGAAAGAAATTTCTACATGACCACACAGCAAAGCTGATCCTTAAAGCCTGATAAAGAGAAAAAATGATTTTGTCGTATATTGTACTTGAAATGATGCCATATAATACATGTACTCTTTTTGTCTGATATCATGAAAAATACTATGAGTTGAGTCTTGCATCAATCTTATTTTCGTCTATAAATTTGCACGCCCTTTTGAATTTTTGATAATTTGTTGATCTAGTTTTGTATCGAATTTGAACACGTCTATAAAACCATTGAAATAGCTAGATGATGTAACTATTTTTTTGAGATTTCCGTCGTGTTGTGTATTTCGATGAAATGCTACTCTGGCTTGCCAATGTAATTCTCCATTTCTTGTGATGACCAAATATTTAGACTATCGTAAGATTTTGCAAAAAATAATGCATGATGTCATAGAATGTGCTGCAATATAAGGGATACAAGCATTGACATATTAATCACTTTAAATTATTATATGTGCAATGAAATTATAATTCTAAGAGTTACATTGAAAAGAGATTCACCATATAATGCGTAATATGATCTTCACCCCAAGTGCCTTGAACTACATCCAAAAACTCAATTGTTGATTTCTCAATGAGTAGCACATTAGTATTAGACAATTTATATTTTTTGAGCAATTTGAACATGTTGTCAAGCTTTTCTAGACTTCAATTTTTTTAATCCTTGTTGATCCTTTTTCTTCAAAATCCTTTGTGGCATTGAGTACATCTATCCAGAATGAGTAATGGATTTTAGTCAATTTTTTCGGAATGATTTGATAAGAAACAATAAGCTTTGGATCCTCCTATGCTTGGTTTGCATGGGATGTTTTCCGGTTGTCCCCAAAGCTTCTCGTCCTTTTGTATTTTAACGTGTCCTTTATGAAGACCCACTTTTGATAGAACTTCCTCCAATCGAGTTATTGTTTTTTTGGCTAATTACTCTAGCTTAGTATTCAAAGCAAGCCAAATATGAAGGTATATCAATTTTTCTATAATTCTTACCTCTGCATGTAGTGTACAAATGTGGACATTTTAAAGTGAAATCGGTAGTATTGGTTTCCAGTTCAGGTCTTCTATATCCCTTGAAACTCTCGTGCTCTTCGACATGTCTTGAGTAGTTTTCATGCAATAGAGGCATGTTTCATGTCTTGAGTAGTCCGGGTCTTCTATATCCCTTGAAACTCTCGTGCTCTTCGACATGTCTTGAGTGGTTTTCATGCAATAGAGGCATGGATGTTTCGAATTTGCTCCATCTGAGACGTTGAACATTCACTTCAACGACTTCAAGTCTCTAGCCAAATGCCATTCTACCTTAAAATCACCTATTCCAGGAACATTCAGTGGTGTGTCATTCATATGATTCTTAATAATCTCTGGATAATCTGTTTTACTAAAAATCCAAAATAAAATGTCATGATCTTCTTTTAAAGCCTGTTTGAAACACAACATCATGGAGTCTGACTATATTAAGAGAATAAAACAGTATTACTCGATCAAGTATATTTAAAACTTAGGCCGATAATAACAGAATATTATTTTAAAACACAAAATCATAAATTTACAAAATGAATTAGTTGCTAGTACTCAATAAAATAGATTCAAACATGGAAAGCTGCTAACCACCAAACGTTACTTTCGGACTGCACATTGAAATTAACTCTCTCCGAGTTTATCGTATTGCTTAATGCTCCATTCATAAGTGTAACACTAACCCTTTCTAGATTTTGTCCCTTTATTACTTCTAATTCATCTAACTTGAGAACTAATATCAACTTTTCAACACTTTCATTTGTGATTCCATAAAACTGTACAATAAATCTCAATAAATGATTCAAATCTACAAACATATTGTTGGTGGAATCATATAACAAAGTGCCATGTTTTGAGTTATAAATTTCATTGATATGGTAATGAATACCAATGATGTTTTGCATATCCCTGTTGAACACATTCCTCTCTAATTTGATTTGAAATGGCCAAGGAATAGGAAGTGTTTTTATATGTACTTGTCCAAATGCCTCTTTGATAATTTCAAACATTGTGTCATATGCAATGTGGTTGATGCCAACACCAGTACACTAATCATGCATGGAAGACGCAGAGGCAACATGTATCATCTTAGGGTATGCCTAGCAACAGAATAAGCTCATCAAGTACATGAGTCGACAGACATTCTATGGCATAGGATACTATGTCGCATAAACCCAATGGCGCTATACAAGGCTAGCCAGCACTATGCATTCATAGGAATAAGCATCAAAGATGCAAATCTGACATCCTATGATGAATGCATGAAAGCCAAGATGTCACGCACACCCTTCACCAGGGATTCCTTCAGAGCGCTAGAGTTGCTGGAGCTAATACACTTCGACATCTGCGAACCTTTTGACGTGCTCTCTGTGGGAGGTTCGAAGTACTACATTATCTTCATTGATGACTTCAGAAAGTTTGTAGCCTTGTACTTCATCCATAACAAGTTTGAAGCTCTCGATAAGTTTAAAGAGTATGTAAACTAGGCTGGAAAGTGGACATAGAAGAAAGTCAAGCAGATCAGAACTGATAGAGGAGGAGAATACATCTCCAACCAGTTTGTTGATTTTTGCAACAGCCGAGGAATCCTTCAAAGGAAAATCACAGCCTACACACCGCAACATAATGGTGTTGCTGAGAGAAAGAATAGGACTCTCATGGAAGTTGCAAGGTGTATCATGGCCTATTCTAAGTCATCAAGACCAGTATGGGCTGAAGCAATGGCTACGGCTGCCTACCTCCAAAAACCAGATAGAAAAATTGGACGTTGATGAAAAGGTCGAGCAAGGATACCTTGTAGGATATGATGTTCATTCATCATACTACATGATCCATATGCCAAACACTAATCAAGTAAAAACTGCTAGAGATGCCAAATTCAATAAAACAAGAACAATGGCTAATGAAGATCATGTTAACTATGAGATTCTTCGCAAGCAGTACTACAACCTGCTGACATCAACAGAGAGAGTGGACCCTGGGCATTCGGATGGAGATGTTTGAATTTCAGGTGAGTTGAGTGATAGTTCAGATGACAAACAACTTACATCCAAGACGCCTGTTACACACAACAAAGGCAAGACACTCGACAAAGACAAAAAGCCATCGTAGTGTCTGCAGAATCTCCAAGGAGATCGACAAGAGAGAGAAGAGACTTGTGCCTGACAGTTTGGTGCAAATGAAAGTTAAAACGAAGCTCTAAAAGTATATGGAATCAAATTAGAAATTAAAAACAAATTTGTATGCTAGAATGAGTCTGAATAGACCTGAAAATTCAAAACTTAGAAACTAGCAAAAAGAAAGCTACAAAAGCAATAAACTCTTCAAATGAAATGAGATTCATGTTGAATCAAATGATTAGTGGATCTTAAGCTATGATACCACAAATGTCATGTGCCATACCTCTCAATCCAAGCCAAGCAAGCCAGAACAAGGAGGCAATCACCACATTTATGCTGAAGAGAACCAAGGATGAAGAATAACCACAAGCTACCACAAAGCTCATATCAAAGTGAAGATCAAGAGGGGATGGATTCCATAATAGAGAGTGAGGAGTACATGAATTCATGTGATGGGGGCACATGAGACCTAGCAAGATCAAGATCCCAAGGCTCACATTCACAAAGGAGGAAGAGGAGATGGAGCTCCTAGTTCTCTCAATTGCAAATGAGCCAAAAGATTCTAAAAGTGATGTCTCTTGCCTACTTATAGACAAGTACCCTAACTTAACTAAACATAACTATCTTGAAGGATAGTTAGCCCTTGTTAAGTATTATTTAGCCTACATTGGGCCCTTAGTGGCCTATTATCCTTATTAATTACTTTGAAGGGCCTAAAGAGGGAACCTCCTTGTTCTTAAGGCTAATAATTCCTTTTGGGCCTACAAAGCTTACAATGGATATTTTAAGGCAGTGATAGACACTAATGTACTAGAAGTACATGACAGGAATCATCGAACATACCCTCAAAAAACTGCATGTTTGGTGAAGTAGCTTTGGTGTGCGGGGGTGAGGCGGCCTGGGCAACTGTAATGGGAATGGTAGCCCCAATGGTCACAGACTGTCCTTGTGTGGAAGTAGAGGCGAGAGAAGCATCAAAGACGGGGGAAATCGGAAGTTCAGTGCAAACAACAGCAGGGGGTGGAAGCGTAGTTGACAATGTATGCCTAGTGTGACGTCGTGATGCGAAAGACGAGTCAGGAATGACAATCTCGCTGCGTGGATGATGACGACTATGGGAACTCGAGGCCTGGGGAGATGACTCGGCCGGTGCTTCTTCATAGACCGAAAGCACAGAATCCAAGTGGAAGCCATGGATTTTGTTTTCTAGGTGAGAGGCGACAAGAAGAGACAACAAAGAGCCAACAACGAACTGCTGCTTAGTATTGGCCTTAATAGCTCGTTTGAGCTCACCAAAAAAAGTCTTGAACCAATTATATGGTTCAAGAAGGGCTTTGGCCAACTTGGTATAGGATTCAACTATCCTATGGAGGATTTGTGAAGTGATGTGATTGCCAACCATCAGGAAGTTGTTCAGTACCTGGGCAGCAGCGTGCATGGAAGGCTCAGTGATGGCTTCAATGAGATGCTTTTGGAATCATCTTTGATTGATGCCTAGCTTGCATCACTATAGAACTTTATTTGGAGTTCTGCATCACGAGAGTAGAATAGCTCATAGTCCTTCGTCTGTTGAAGGTATTGCAGGATCCTCTTGGCAATCTTCCAATGCGCAGGGCCTGGATTGATATTGAACTGGCTCATTCTGAACACTGCATAGGCAATGTCAGGGCGTGTGTTGTTCACCAAGTACATCAACGATCTGATCAACTTCTTGTAGGGCATGTTCAGCATGGCTTCATGCTCTTTTGCGTTTTGCGGACAGTCTTCCTTTGTCAGAACTGTTTCCGACATCATTGGAGTATTGGCTCCCTTGCAGTCTGACATTTGAAAATCGTGAAAAATCTTCTAGATGTACCTCAAATAGTGCAGATACAGTTTCCCTTTGTCAAGGTCTATGTCGATATGCAATCCTAGATAGCATCTCGCTTCCCTTAGTTCTGATATTTTGAAGTGTCTTGAAATACTATTCCTCACGTGCGAATCAGGTTGTTTCTTCTAGACAGAATCAATGTGTCGTCTACATAGACACCAGTGATTATGATTTTCCATCTATGACCTTCACGTAAATATTGTAACCGACCATCAATGGTTGGAAACCCAAGGACCTTAGAGCATGGTCCTTCTTCTTGTACCACTGTCGCAAAATGCTTTAGTCCATATATGCTCTTGTGCATTTGGCATACATAGTTGGCAAAAGATTTGCAGATGAATCATGGTGGTTGGTCCATGTAGACCTCTTCGTTCGATTTGCCATGTAGGAAGGCGATCTTCTCGTCTACTATGTGGATCTTGAGACCATATGTAACTATATATGCAAATAGCAAGCGTTTGGATGCGTGTTTCATGACTGGAGAGAAGGTGTTAGTGTAGTCGATACCACACTTCTGAAAGAAGCCCTTTGCTACTAGTTTGGCATTTTATCTTAATATGTTGCCATCCGGTCCATACTTGTACTTGTAAACCCATTTGTGCTCTACAGTCTTCCTCTGGTCTAGTAATTTGCAAGCAATTTGGGTATGGGATGCAAAAGTTATTGCAATTTTCCCAAAAGCTATGAATATAGTTGATTACAGATTCATTTTTAATTTGTTTGAGTTTTTCAGATTTGATTTGAGTCTTTTATGCTAGTTTCTTTACATATGCTTTTAGAGCATTGTCTTAGTTTTGATTTGATCCATATTGCAATTCATTGGATTAGTATTCAAAAAGTTATGACAAATCTTGATTTCTAGCTCTAGTTTTACTAGTTTTCTTTCATGAAAAATTTCAGACCTGTTCTGTTGTAAATTTGACCTATCAAGTTACTTGAATCATTAATCTGATACTCTAGCCTGATAGAGCTTGTTCTTAGCTTTTCAGAGATACCGAGTTTGTGTGATTTAGATCAATATTGAGAGAGTTATGATCAAATTAGTGAAGTTGGGTCAGATTTGCTAGAATTCTGGAAATTTTCTTTGTATTTCTTGGTGAGAGAGAAGCACTTCAAAATTTCAATTTTGAAGTTTCTTTTTGCTATAAAGTTTTTTTTTTAGTTTCCTCATTTTGAAAGGTTCATAAGCCTTTTACGTCGTTGTTTTTTCAAAAAAAAGAAATTAATTTTAATTTTTTTTTTTGGCAATATCACTTTCAAGCACGGGTGCACTATTCAAAAAGTTTGGCTAACCTATTTGCGCTTGAAACCGATACCCAAAAAAAAAAAAACTTTTTTTTATTTTTTTAATTTTCCTCCAATATCGATTTCAAGTGCAGTTTTTCTGCTCTGCTCTTGTCCTAGCACTTTGTGTGCGCTTGAGTCCGATATCAAGTGTACAAAACTCTTAACTTGATATTACTTCCATAACTTTCTTGCTTGAGTTTGGATTGAGAGTCGGGTAAGAACAAAAAGTGATCAAAACGAGAACACAGACTCGACGAAACTTGTGGACCAATCCCCTGCTCCAGAGGACCTATTGTTTACCTTTCTGCTTCTTGCTTACAGATCTATTTCTTGCCTGTTACCACGCTCGTTTGGGCATTACTTGACTGTTTCTTATTTGTTACAATACCCAGGCCAGGTAGAAACGGACTGAATAACTCTGTAGTATACTTTTATTGTCCTGCCTGTCAGAGGACAACTCAGGGTCGTCACTCTTAAACGCACTTACATTCTACATAACGATGCAAGGCTAGAACGCTCTTTCATAGAACAAAGTGCAGCCTAAATGAACGTTCTATAGATTCTACTGCTACTTACTCTTAAAACGGATTGAAATCAGATTCTACACTACACTGAACCGAGCTACATTTGCATAACCGATAAACAAGAAATAAGAACTAATCTACAGCATGTTAGAAGTCCAAGAATCAAGAAACTAACCAGTCTTTTGATTCTTGGACATCCCAAGAACATCAAGAACTAGAATGTCAGAGAATATGCAAGATTTATGCCACATTTCTAGCCTATTTAGTTTACTTGAATGCTGGCTCCTACATTAATCCACAAGAAAACATGAAATCTAATCCACAACTAGGAAAGCAAGAAAACTAATCCACTCTAAATCCACAACCACACACAATATGAATGGAAGGGCATGATCATAAAGGCATCACTCAAGAAAACCATCATGATCAAGGAGCTTAGTGTAGCATAAAACTCATGGGAAATCTTCTTATTAAGCATGGAGTAGATACAATGCAAAAAGTTCCTCTTCACAAAGAGGGAGTCTCTTAAATAAGCAAGAGAGCTCCTTAGGTGGCATCCTAGTGGAATTTCCACATTTCACAAATTACAAGTGGAATATTGCTCTCCACTAGAGGTCACCATCAAAAGGTGGCTCACTCCTCTTTCTTTAAGAGGGGTCTACTTGCATTTATCACATTTGCTTAGAAATACTAGTTCCTACATGGTCATTCCATCTTCCGGGATTCACCATGAGGCTTACACAGTTATTGCTTGTTATTACCAACTAGCATTTCTTGGCTCTCATATTCGGCTCTCAGTCTTCATTAGCCTCGTCTTCTTAGAGACCTCCTTGGTCTAAGGTGAGAGGTGCTCTTGAATTGCTCTGTCCGAGTATCTTGGGTATTCATCAGAATCAGCAACAAAACTATTCAAACTCGTGCTGTAACACTTAAAAATGGGTGGTCGAGGGAAACAAACTGTGGATAAAAATAATGCACCTCAAGACAACTCGCCTGCTGAAGAGATGGTGGAAGAACTGCAAGTTTCAGACCAACAAGAGAGCTTACTAAGTAAAATGCAGGCCACACAAGATCTGATAGTGGCAATGTTGCAAGAAATGAGACAAGATCGGCAAGGTGATGAGGTAAAATGGACAAAATTGTTTGATAGCCTAGGTTGTAGGCAAACAGAATTGCCGAAACTGACCAAAGATATAATGAGCCATCCACATCATTTCAACTACCATCTCCGTCACAAAATGTAACATCTTCTCAGGATGTCCGGAGAATTGACTGGGACAAGGGAAAACAAATATTACAGAGTCATGTTGAATACCCGGTCAGATCTGGAAATGACAAGGGAATGTCAAAACAACGATGCAACAATCAATGAGGTTTCATAAACAACGGAACCACTTTGATGTTCATGAATAAAAGGATAAAATTACTATTCAAAAATTCAATGGTGACTTTAAGACCCTTGACATTGAAGAGTGGTTGGATAAATTAGATCGTTACTTCACCCTATTCGATAGACCTGATCAAGCTAAAATTACTTTCGCTACAATTCATTTTGAGGAAGCAGCCTATGAGTGGTGGAAGCGGAGGGAGAATAGGCTATCAATAGAGGAATGTAACGCACGAACTAATTGGCCATTATCTAAGAATGCTTGTATTGATACCTTCAGAAGACCATTCTAGGATGATGACAACTTCAAAAGATGGACGAAGATACGCCATAAGAGTTTGATACAAGAGTATAACTTTGATTTCTAGAGTCTAACTCTTAAGTTAACCACAATGTCTGATGTAATTCATTTGCGAAGCTATATACAAGAATTGCAACCAGATATTGGAGCCGATGTAGCATCACATTTTTGTGCTGATCTTGATAAAGCTATGTGGGTGGCTCTTAAAATCGAGCCTAAATATGATGGTAAGTGGTCGAGTAAACTGGGAGCACCCCGATATGAAGTTAACGGACGGGAAGCTGAGCGGAATTCTGATATTCGTCGACATGATAAGGAAAGGAACACAATCCTACAGTACCTGACAATTAAAGAAGCTGATAGGAGGAATAGTGGTAAGAAATAAGTGAGCAACATGGAGGCCAAGCCAGAGGTGAAAATTGTCAGATCAAAGGTCGAGATAGATTGACTGTGACAACAAGGCTTATGTTTCATTTGTAAGCAAAAATGAAAACCAGGGCATAAGTGTGACAAATCTAAGTTTGCAGAGATTTTCTTGATTGTTGAAAATGATAAAGATGATTTTAGCACTTTTTCAGAGAATGTCATTGATATTGAGCCGTTGCAAAGTAATGAAGGAAAGGAAGACACCTCATCCAATGAGGAATCACAAACCATCAGTCAGACCACGGACAAAAGGAAAGATCTATTAGGAGGGATCAGAAAGTTAAACTATTGAGCATATCTCTAAATGCTTTTAATGGATCCCATTCTAACAAAACCTTCTGTGTGCAAGCATTCATTAATGGAAGGAAAGTATTTTGTTTAATAGATAGTGGTAGTACGCATAACTTCTTTAATAGTAGGTCATTACGAAGCTGCGGTTTAGCATCTTTGGATCATTGTGATAAGATGAGAGTATAGATTGCCAATGAAGTAACCATCTCTTGTAATAACATCACCCTAGTGGTGAACTTGCAAATCGAGGATTATACTCTTAAAACGAGTTTCCATATTGTGGAGTTGGGCCCAATTGATGTTATACTAGGGGTGGAATGGCTTAAGACCTTGGGAAATGTGACAATCAACTTTGATCAAGGAGAACGCCAATTTGAACTACACAGCGTTCAAACTACTCAACAACGTTCAACTTTGTAGTTGATTTCTGTGGAGAAGGCTCAAAGGTTGTCTAGATCAAATGTGGAAATGTTTGTGCTCAGGATTGAAGAAGTTGAGGGACAAGTCAAGGAAGCCAAACAAAACCATTGGCCAAGGTAAAATAAAGTGTGAAAGATCCAAAGATTCAGAAGATACTAAGTAAATTTTCTGATGTGTTTGCTGATCAGTTACCCAAAGGTGAACCTCCTACCAGATTTGTGGACCATCCCATTGAACTAGAATCGGGGACTAAACTAGTCAATTTACCACCGTACAGACTATCAAGAGCCAAAAAAGAAGAAGTCCATAAACAGGTCCAGGAGTTACTCTCACAAGAATTTATTGTTCGAAGTAAATCACCTTTTGCCTCTCCTGTGTTGTTGGTTAATAAGAAAGATGGAACGTTCAGGATGTGTATTAATTATCGAGCTCTTAACAAAGTGACCATCAAAAACAGATATCCAATTCCTAGGGTGGATGAATTGTTGGATGCTTTAAAGGGAGCCAACGTCTTTTCAAAAATAGATCTACATTCAGGATACCATCAGATTAAGGTCAAAGAAGAGGATCAACATAAAACAGCTTTTCGAACTGATAGGGGACATTATGAATTCAAAGTTATGCCTTTTGGATTAACTAATGCTCTTGCCACTTTTTAGGCTCTTATGAATAGGATTTTTGAACCTTATCTTTATTTATTTGTGTTAGTATTCTTTGACGACATCCTGATATATAGCAAGAACATGGAAGAGCATGCGAAACATTTGAATACAGTTTTGAGTATTCTTCGAGAATACAAATTGTTTGCAAATATAACCAAATGTGAATTTGCTCGAGATGAGGTGAAATACTTGGGACACATTGTGTCCAAGGAGGGAATCGAAGAAGATTGAGGTAATCAAGAATTGGAATTCACCTAACAACATTAGAGAATTGAGAGGATTCATGGGCTTAGCATCCTATTATAGAAGATTCATTCAGAACTTCTCAAAAGTGGCAGCACCGCCTACCCATCTTCTGAGAAAGGATAATTTTGAATAGAACGAGAAAACTCAGATGGCTTTCAAAGCCCTTAAGGAATCATTGGTAACGGCTCCTTTACTAGTGCAATCCAACTTCAACTTACCTTTCATGGTTATAGTGGACGCCAGTGGCATAGGGTTGGGAGCTATTTTGAGTCAATCAGATGGACTCATTGCCTATGAAAGTAGGAAACTCACTAACAAGGAAGCATCATATCCTACTCATGATAAGGAGATGTTGGCAATTGTGCATGCCCTCAAGAAATGGCGACACTATTTATATGGTTCTAAATTCTTGATTAAAAGTGACCATCATAGTTTGAAATATTTCTTGAGCCAAAAGCAATTGAATGATAAGCAGAAGAGATCGTTGTCACAGGTTCAATCTTATGATTTTAACATTGAATATCTTAAAGGAAAGGACAATGTGGTTGCAGATGTGCTATCAAGAATATGGTCTTTTTAGATGAATGCATCTTTAGAATCTTTAGAGGAATATGCAACCTATTTGGAGGAACACCAGAACAAAATTTTGGATCGTCCTTTGATGGAGGAGCACAGAATGTTGTGGTCAAATTTGAGATTTAGCACAATTTTCGCAATAACTGCATTAAGTGCAGATTGAATAAGAGACATTCAAGCAAAATATATGGAGGATCCAGACTTGAAAGAGATTTGGAAGGAATTTCCAAACTCTAATTCAGCTGTTCATCCCCATTATAGGAAGCAAGGACAAATCTTGTTGTATGACAATTCTAGAGTTGTGCTTGCCCCTAAATCCAAATTCATACCACAAGTATTGTATGAGCTACACTCATCTCCAAGTGCTGGGCATAATGGAATTTTGAAGACATATCAAACCATCCGAAAGCTATTCAAATGGGTTGCTATGAAGAAAGCTATATACACATATGTGCAAGAATGTATTCCTTGTCAAGTGAATAAGGTAGAACATGTTAAGCAACCAGTTTTATTGCATCCGTTATCTATTCCTACACAACATTGGACAAGTATTAGTATGGATTTTATACCTTCCTTGCCAACAATGACTAGGGGATATGATGGTATCTATGGGGCCGCCAAATTTTTTGAAATGCCCCAGAGCCCTGCGCCCTTTGACCTCCAATCCCTTGGAAGAGAATTCGAACAGATCTATGACACTATTGTCGGTGTTGAAGATGTAAGCCAGCAACCTCACACTGAAGATAGCCCAACCGCACTTTGGGTCGACAAAGCTGTGAAATCACCGAAGCAATTTGACGCCATCGTGCCTGAGGGTTTCGAGGACAAAGGCATTTTTGAAGAAGAAGAAGTACTGGCACCTATTCCATGCCAACCAAGGACAGTACCATCAGGCCCTCCTATTGTTGCCACCTCCACGACAATAGATTCTGGTGATGCTCTCGGTTTGGTCTCAAGCCTTGCACAAGTGATCCAGTCTACCAAGATAAGAAGAAAGAAATGGAATAGAGAATTTCATACATGGGATCCGAAAACACTCTGATCAGCCAGAAGATTGTCCAGCTGGATCGAGAGTTAAAGATTGCCAAGCAGCATGAAGACAAGTCTACAGCTGAAAAGAAGCTGGCCCAGCAACAGGCTGATCACATGGAAGAATACATCAGCTCCCTGAAAAATGCCCTGACAATCGCATAGGATCAGGTGGATAAGGCCATGAAGGATGCAAAACAACAAGTGCAACTGCTGAAGGGTCAATTGTAGATGACGGAGCAAGATCGCACGCATCTCCAAGGTAAATTGGATGCGACCACCCTTGAGCGTGATGCGTATCTTCAAACACAAATACTAGATCATCTGGTCACACCGACATAGATCACGTATTTGTTTAAGAAAGTGGAAACATACAAAGTGGCCCTTCAGGCATTCCAAGGCCGCTTTGACAGGTTCAAAGGAGCAGCTTCAACCGAGTTGGCAAAGGCTACAGAAACCATCACCACCTATGAAAAAGCAGCTGCTCAAGTATTGGAAGTTGAACCACAGATTTCAAAACCAATCATGCCGCAATTCTTCCCTACACGCCAAGAAGATGTACAAATGGATACAGAGTTAGATTCGAGCATGGACTAGGGGGAGCTCCAGATATACCAAAACAACCGCCAATTTTACCAGCAGTTCAAGCGGGTCCATCCTCATCAAGGACCACACCACTATTCAGAAGACCCATCAGCGTCGAGGACCAGATCCAGAGTTTCTTATCGCAACATCCGCATGAGTCCTCGCGTGGGGGTTGGGTTCTGAAGTTTAAGACCTCCAAGATAGAGGCCGACAAAGAGTTGGACAAAATACCTGCATTGTGAGAGCGGCTGGCATGGAGAATTACCGTTTTTGAGAAAACTCCGAAATCAATCAGAAGTTACGTCGCCAGCCCTCACCAATTGCGGGTAGATCCTTATTATGTGCCAATGTTGTGAAGGAATAAATGGAATGATTTGGAATTGGCTATGGACAAAATCACCATCCATATGCCCAATTGGCCAATCATCCATCAGCCCTACAACTGGACAATTTCAGTGGATTTTCACCGAGCTTTGCAAGCGTATCATAGAGAGTACGTTCACTCTCCAGATCCGACGGTTCGACAATTGGCACTATTTGCAAAAGATCTAACTCTGTTGCGTCCGTGGCAACCAGATGGGACGATTGCCTCCCTTCTCTAGCATTCGATCCAAATAAGCCGATGGCCTTAGAGAATATCAAAGATCAACTGCTGATTTCTCATTTATACTTTCGTGCAGCAATGATGGGAGGCTCCTGGGAATCACGCTTCACATCATGGACAACCTCAAAGTGGATTGCTGGAGCCCATCATTGTTTTCTGCCCCACAACTTGGATATTAATATTGCCCGTCTCGACTTTATGGAGAAGGTGCAGTACCATTTAATAAAGATTCGGCCCGAAGCCAATAAAAGTCCCCAATAACTGCATCTTGCAAGTGTCGTGGGACCGCCACCAGTTCTGGTGAGAAATACTGTTGGGGGTTTGTGGATCCCAAGGCAACCCTAAAACTAGTTAATAAGTGAGAGGGATTTGGCATCCTACGTGTGTAAGTCCAACCCGATAATCACATTTAGGCCCACGACATTAAAAGTCCTACAAAAAGACCTAAAGTCCTTTTATTGACTTGTAACTAATCAAATAAAAAAGTTGGGACTCCCACCAAAATTGGTTCAAATTCAAATTCAAATTGGTTCCCTCCAATTTTAAATGGTTCCCGCTCTTTTTTAAATTTGAATAATTAGGGAGGCAAAAATGGACCAATAGGATTCAGAGGCTAGGGTCCTCCTCTCTACTATAAAAAGGGACCAACTCGAGTTTCTCGTCATGTTCATTTCCTCATTTCAGGAATAGATTGATAAATGTCCTTGCTCTCTATCACTTTTCCTCCATCTCTCATGCTTTCTTTGGATTTTGCTAATTGTTGCTAATTTTGCTAATGTTATTATACTTTTTATGAGAGGGAAAGGGGGGGAGAGAGAGAGAGAGTAAGTTATTTTATTGTGGATGTGTAGTGTTAACAGATTGTAGGGTTAATGGATGTTAGAGTTATGTGAGTCCTCCATTCACGTTGAAATCTGAACTATACTATCGCTCTCATGGGAACAAACCTACGCATGACAACAAGCTTTGTCTCTTTGATGCTAGAATGACTAGATGTCTTCATCGGGCCGCACAGGTCGTTGTGAATAAGTTTCAGCGGTTTCTTAGCTCTTGTAGTTCCACCTTTCTTGAATGTCTCCATGTGATGCTTTCCCATGACGCATCCTTCACATATTGCATGATGATCATCCTGCAATGTCGGTAACCCTATTACCATCTTTAGCTTCGCCATCAATCTCAAGCTTCCACAGTTCAAGTGACCAAGTCTTTTGTGCCACAACTCAGATTGAGATATTGTTGAGATAGCCAAACCATATTCTCTTGCGTTTGCAGCATCCAATTTATAAAGGCCACAATTACTATCTCTAATACCTTTCGCCACCACTTTATGATTGTGGTTCATATCTCTCATAAGGCATCCATCCTTGACAAATTCAACCTTAAGATATTGATTAGCCATTACTCCAACAGAAAGCAAACTCTTTTTGAGTCCAGGAACATAAAGCACATTAGAGATGTTCTTGATTTTACCATCAAAAAACTGCACAGGTACATTGCCCACACCCTGTATTTGGCATTCCTCCCCATTGGCTTGAGTGACCTTATCCCCATCATGGATTGGTGAGAATTTCTCAAACCAATCATGTTTCCCGGTCATATGCCTTGTGGCACCTGAATCTATGAACCATCTGGCACCATCATCAACCTAAAATGCCAATGCTGATGAGAAGACACTTGCCTTGTCATCTTCTCCATCATCTTCGACAATGTTGCCTTGTTGCATCACTTTTCCCATCTTTATCTCCGCTTTCTTCTTGTAACACTCATGTGCCCAATGACCCAATTTGTGGCAATCGTAACATTTGCCTTTCTTCTTCTTTTTCGTCTTTGATGATGACTCTCCCTCGTCATCATCATCCTTAGATTTCTTGGGAATCCTCTTCCATCCTTTCTGCTTGCCTTTAGCAAGCAAGGCTTGATCCTCCTGTGGGGTTTGCCTTGACTTCACCACTTCGCGACGCTGCTCTTCTTGCAACATGATTCCGTGGAAGTCTTCAAAAGTAGGCAATCTCTCCCTCAAAGCAATGCCACTCACAAACATCTGTAGCCCTTCCGAGACACCACTCATTGTGGTATGTACCAATTCAACGTCCCTAATTGGTTCTCCAATTGCCACAAGTTGATCTCTCAGCTCCTTTATCCTGGTGAAGAACATTCCAATGATTCACTTACTTCCATCCTTACTGCGTTCAATCTCGACTTCAAGAACATGGCCTGAGCTGGATTGCAAGTTTGAAATTGCATTCTAAGAGCTTCCCAAGCTCCCCTAGCCGTCGTGGCATCACTTATAACATGGTCTTTCACTGAAAGATTGATCAAGGACAGTGCTCTCTGCTCCTTTTTATCAAAGGCCCTCATGTCACCTGGAGTGGTGTTTGGTCAGACTTCAATATCTGCCACGATTTCCCATAACTCTTTCTCCATCAAAATGCTCTTCATTTTGGATTTCTAGATGTTGTAGTTAGAAGCCCCATCAAGTTTGCTTGCATCGTCCAAAATTGCCTCATTGATGTTTGTCATTTCCAAAGTGCTCGAAACTCCACCTGGAGGCTATAAAGTATATGCCAAAGCCAATAGTGATGTCAGAAATAAAAAATAATGAGCTGCAATTTTTGGCTTACCAGGCCACTCGCCGCTCTTTCGCTAAATTGACAGCCAAACTGGCGTCGCTTTCCGAAATGCTTCTCATCACCAACTCTCAACTCCTTGCCTAGTGGAATGGTGAAATCACTTCTGGCGTGCTTCGAACACTTTCTCCGCGACAATCACTCTATTTTGGTGTACCATACTTGCAGGTATAGTCAGAGTGCCTTTCGTTTGGAGGCTATAGCCTTTTGTTTGGCCAAAATAGGCTAAAAGAGGTGAAACTAAGGGCAATTTGGTTTTTTGAACTGTTTCTTCAGTGTGAGGAAACTTCACCTTTCAAAAAACTTGGGACCCAACAATTTTTTTAGTTTAAAAGTTCTTAATGAAAAGAAGGCCTATTTTGCCTTTCAATTCTTCAGGGCCCTTTCAAAGCCCATCTCCACCACTAGTCTTAATCCGATGCTTGGTATAGTCTTTCAAACTTTCAATCATATTTGTTGATCGCAATAGATCTCCATCCAAAGATCCTGCGCATTTGTGTGCCTTGAAGGTTTGTCCTCCAGCCGCTATGCACTTCAAAGCACGGAGTTTCTGGTCTCACTCAATGCGCACGACTTCTGTGCCTCCCTCCTCCTCCTCTCTCAACGATGGCAGCTCCAAGACTTTATATCCTCACTATGGAAATTTGTGATTGCTTCACTCCAACACACTGGCTGATCCACGGCCACCCACGGCCTCTCCACACCAGGGCGCCCACTCCTGGCTTTTCACAACTTCAAAAATGGATTTATTTTGAGAGAGAAATGTTTTTTCCCTTCTTGAAACCCTAGTTGTCAAAAAAGAAGATATTTTTGGGCTTTATCTGAACTTTTTGAAAATAGAACTAAGTAGCTACCTATCCCTCTGAGGTTGCCCTACAACAAACAATATTCTGCTCCAAACCGCTCTTCAAACGGTATTCGATTGGATTCAAACCAATCACAAATGCCAAGCAACCCTCCAGAAGAATTTCCAGCTTCAATCTTTGCTTGCCCTCTGATTCAGCTGACAATCCCCTATCTTTGAATCTTCTTACAGTTTTGAGCTAATCCATGAATCTCCACAGACTCAGTTTTGTGCTTCCTAGCCAACAAACTGTCATAAATTCGCAACTCTCTGTTCTTGTCTGGTGATTCTAGCCACCAAGGGCTCTGATACCAAGTTAAGAAAAAAGTTTAAGCACCTGACCAGATCAATCACCACAACACAACGTCAAGTGCAACAAGACAAGACAACAGAATTGTTCTCCACAAACTGTATATTCAACTAATCAGTAAGTACAAAGATAGAGTTGCTTAAAGCACTCAAAGGGCTCGTAAAAGAAAGACGGCCCGATAATTTTAGAACTAAGCACACGTGGTGCCATCGAAATAAGAAAGCATATATAAGTCGATCATTGCTATTTTAACTCTATGTGCAAAATGGGGTCTTACAAAGATCAAGCCTGCAACTTTTGCTATTAAGCTAGCTGATCAAACAACAGTTCGTCCACGTGGAATGGTTGAAGGTATACCTATTAGAATTGCGGGAGTACAGTTTGTCATTACTTTCTTAGTGATGGACTTTCCAGAAGCACCAAATGTCTACCGAGTTCTATTGGGACGTCCATGGTTACGAGTTGCGCAAGTAATTCATAGTTGGGGTACCGGAAAAATCGCTTTTGAAAATCTTGAACGTGTAGCTAAAGTTGATCCCACAACTTGGACTATCAAACTAGTGGTTCAAAAAGAAGAAGACGATTCGTCAACAACGGATTATACTTGTTTAGGAGTCCAGAGAAAAATTTAGGAGCTCATTACGATTCTCAAACGGACACTGTCAACTGGAATGAAGCTCTTGCAACGATTGATTGTATAGCAGGGTATATGTGTCAACAAGATAATCAATCAGATTTGAGCGAGATTTTCTTATTAGATCGAACTTTGAATACACCAATCACAATTCCACTGAATGTACTGAATGTAGCTTGGATATCAACATAACCTATACCAGAGCCGATTGAAGATGATCTCATACCTGTGAGCCATGCCTTGACTTATGATGGCAATGCAGAACTTACGGATGAGCAGATTCTAAATCATATGGATCCGACTAGATTTGAAGTGCGTAATGTTCCTGATGAACCAACAATAAAACTGCCTAAAGTAGTTAAATTGAATCAAGATAGGATCACAGGATCGATGATGAAGAAACAAGCTAAGCTGCATTATAATACAATCCTGAAATGGGAAAATCCTCCTCAAAAGATTGATTCATCGAATGTGCCACCCTTACTGGATAAAGACAAAGGAAAAGTCGAGGATGATTCTACAAGTCAGAATTCTAGCAAAACATCATCATCTAAGAAGCCTTCACCTTCGAAGAAGAGTTTCTCTTCTCGGAAGTCATCACCTCCACAATCAATTCCTACTAAGAAGGCTAAGCGAAGATCCAAGACAAGTCCTTTCAAAAAGGAACAAGCAGATGTAGTCTAGCAGCATGATATGCCCTGAGCATTTTAAACGTTATACATTGGATGATGTGGTTATCATGTTACCTAAAGCACATCATGAACCTGAAGAACACGTGCTAGATTCAAAAGAGATTTACGATGGCCCACCTAGGACACAGCCAATGAATCTTGCCGAACCAGGAGAACCAAAAAAGATTGTACAAGTTGGATCACAACTTACTCTTGAACAGTATCAAGCACTCCGCATGTTACTTATTAAGTACCAAGATTACTTTTCATGGACTTATCAAGATCTGAAAAGACTGATGTGCAAAAGTCAGAAAGTCATCAGCATAGGGAAAGGAATGACAATATTTTTTGATGAAAAATGACTTAGAAAAGCACTGTTTTGGTCAGATGTGGCCTATACAATATCAGAAACCTTCGTTGAGCTCTCAGACTGTACATCCACTCTAGATTTATCTAATTTGACTTGGGCGAAGGTTCATGTCAAGGAAAAATTTAGTTTTTGAGTCAGACGAAGGATCAGTAATATGCCATTTTAGGAACCTTCGTCAAGCACCTTAACCTCATTATGAACCTTTGTCGACCTGCTAGATGATCTTGAAATGTCAAAATTAGGTTGTCCATATGTTCAGATTGTGAAAAAATGTATTTATGACAATACTTGGGCGAAGGACCTTCCTGGGCGAAGGTTCATCCTTCATCAGCCCTAAAAAACATTTGCCTGATTCAGAACTGATCAGCCAAACTAGTATTCAGTGTAATGGACCCACCAAATTCACCTATAAGTTGGCTGAATTTGATTCATTCCTCACTTGTGCTAGCGAAGCTCTTGCAAATTTTTTCCAGGACCAAAGCCTTTCAAACTTCCTGAACTGCTTTCTGATATACTTTTGTGCATCTTACATTTCCTTTCTGCTCATCACGTCTTCTACCGATACTTCCCAATCTCCACGTTATACTATCCATCGTGGTGTCCCATCTGCAACGGACATCATGATACTTCCTAGCACAAGCATGGTCACCCAGTGGATGACCCTTGCAGAGCCTCTACTCACTACAATGGGTATTCATGAGAGAGCCTTTTCTGGCAGAATTAGCATGGATTTCATTACTCTTGCCTTCAGTACGTGGAAGGAATTGAAATCCAAATTTTATATCACCTTTTAGGGAACAACACATAAGGTGCGCGTCACTGAGGCCGCCCTTGCAGCCATAGGCATAGCGTCTGGAACACAAGCATCCCCCAATCATAAACAGGCCAAACATGCCATCAAGCCTTATATTGACCTCACCAATGATCTGCACCGGACCAACGACAGCCGCAGCCAAAATGGCTAATGAGCTGACATGGCTCAGACAATTTCTAGATGTTTTGGGAGAAAACACCAATGAGCCACTGACCCTACACATGGACAATACATCTGCAATACATCTGACAAAAGTTCTGGTGTTTCACTCAAGAATGAAACACATTGCCATTAAGTATAATTTGATCAGGGATCTAGTTGAGAGAAACGAGTTGAAGACCGTTTTTGTTCCAACCAAGTAGATGGTGACCGACATCTTCACTGAGCTCTTGGATAAAAAAATGTTTGAGAAGTAGAGAGCTAATCTAGGAATCACAAGGCTACCTCGCTTTGAGAGGGAGCTGAAGAAACATCAAGTTTCTACCCACAAAGCGATTTAAGCTTGTGATCTCAAACCTACAAAAATACACAAAAAATGTCATAGAAAAAAATCGCAAATAGACCGCATGATGGGAGAACTACATCCGCACCTGCATGCGGTTCCTCATGGCCTTAAGCTATGAGGGGAATGAACCACCGCAAACCACCGCAACCACAATGAAGATGGCTTTAGTGAAGGCCACCGTAGGCAGCCGCAAGGCCCTGCTAGGTGGTCTCAATGAAGTCACCACAAATGACTATGAGATCTAGTCATGCGACTTCAGCGAAGTTACCGCAAGGCCTCACCATGCGACTTCAGCGAAGTCACCGCAAATGACCGTGAGGTCCAGCCATGAGATCTCAGTGAAGCCACCCATGCAGCTGCAAGGCCCTGACAGGCGACACACAAATCGGCCATGTGTCTGAAGCTCAGACCTCC
The DNA here is from genome assembly GCA_029204225.1 of Diphasiastrum complanatum. NCBI lineage: Eukaryota > Viridiplantae > Streptophyta > Lycopodiopsida > Lycopodiales > Lycopodiaceae > Diphasiastrum > Diphasiastrum complanatum. The sequence continues at coordinate 6,957,689 of CM055102.1, forward strand.
AAGGAAGTCTGGGACATGTTGAGCGTGACTATACGATGTGCGCGATATAGCTTCCAAGCTACACCTCAGAAGAAAATTCTTCTCTCTCAAGATGACAAATGGTGATTCACTACAAAATCACATTAACCGATTCAAGAACCTGCTGCAGCAAATGGTTGCTATCGAATCAGTCATAGACAATCAAGATGCAGTAATGACACTGCTCTCAAGCTTTCCAAGCTCCTACGATCACCACGACACATCCAAAACTGTCTCTTTCAAGTTTTATTTACAATGTTGTTGTAGAAAGACACCAAAAAAAACGAACCCTCCAATTTTTTTCACTATCGACTCTCACGTCTTATACACCAACAGAAGTTCGATTAAGCAAAAGAAGAAAGGCCCAAAGAAATGAAAGCCAAATCTAAAGTTGACACAAGAGCAGTCAAATCCGCCAACAAAAAAGAAGTTGTTCTGTAGAAACTACAAATGAACCAACCATGAGATTCAAGATTGTCGCATCCTACAAGCCAAGAATAGTGGAAAAGAGCAATTGAATCAGATGGCAAATGTAGCTGTAGAAGCAGCTCAGCCTAATCAAGAAACAGATCATGATTCATTCATGAATAGCCATCAAGAAGCATCAAACGATAGCTCCTGGTTTATCGATTCCGGAGCCACACAACATTTGACCAACCATATTGGCTGTTTAGAATCCTATATGTCTTATAGTACTGAAAGAAGTTTGTCCACACCTGGGTAACAATAGCACACAAGCTATCAAAGACAAAGGTACAGTAAGATTAAGCTTTACAAATGATCAATCCAAACTACTTTCCAATGTCATGCATGCACCAAATCTTTCTACAAATCTGCTCTCTATAAGCAAAATTACAGACTTGGGACACAAAGTAGAATTCGAATTAGATCAGTGTAAAGTAGTCGATAGGATAGGCAAGATCCTAGCACTCAAAAAGAGGCATGGATATTTTTACAGATTAAGTCATTGCTTTTATGCCTCTAGTTAGGCTCTTAGTACTTCTGTCAAATCAATAAAAGTTTACTTTGGCATTATAGACTTGGTCATTTGAATCATGCTTCTATATCATACATGTATAAGCAATCCATTCTTCTTGATCTCCACTATCTGAATAGAAAAGTCAAATTAGCTGTCTGTCAAGACTATTTAGTCGGTAGACACAGGCTAGGAAACCTTTTAGATCAAGCCATCAACATATTGCTAGATGATTGTTATATGTTGTACATACAAAAATTTGTGGCCCAATGCAAAATCCTTCAGTGAAGGATGCAAAGTATTTCATCACTTATATTGATGTATTTTCTAGAAGGACGATGGTGTACTTCATCAAGAAGAAATCTGAAGCTTTCATCTGCTTCAAAATCTTCAACGAGCGTGCAGAGAAAGAAACTGGTAAGAAGATTAAAGCCCTGAGGTTTGATAATGGTGGAGAATATATCTCTACTGAATTCAAGGAGTATTGCCAGAGCCAAGACATTGAACAATAGTTTATTATTCCCTATTCGTCTCAATTTAAAATGGCTTAGCCGAGAGGAAGAATCACACCCTGGTCGAGTCAACCAAATGCATACTGGCACATGCATCATTGCCAAATGCATGCTAGAACATGCATCATTGCCAAAGAGATTCTGGGCTTAAGTTTTTTTCACTACAGTAGCTTACATCCAGAATAGATGTTCGACCAAGGCCCTCTCAAGCAAAACACCCCATGAGATTTGGACATGATCTAAGCCTTCAATAAAGAACCTACGAGTATTCAGCTCGACAAAGAGGTGAACTTGCAGTACTATCGAACACAAGACATGACAGCTGATGTTTTTACGAAGGCACTAAGCCTAGATGCACACACAAAATTTTGTGTAGAACTAAGTTTGAAGGTCAAGGCATTCATGGATTCAGATTAAGGGGGAGTGTTGGATTATTCTACTATCAGGAGTAATTCATCTGAATGATGAATCTTTAATCTACATCCATTCATTTATTCAGTTGTGCAATTTTTTTTTGTGTTTACACACAGTCTACAGAAATACTCAAGAATCGTTCAACAGGTGACTCCGACATATCAGACGACTTCGACAAACTATCAGAGAAGTTGAAGATGTCGAATGAATACAAATATTGTTTCTGCCTTATATGAATCTAAAGACTTGCCCTAACTGCTTTGCAAGTAGATTTTTGAGAAGTCCTAACTGGATGGATGTCAGCTCATTGTGGCTAATTGCCAATTGTGACCTATGACCTAATTAGCTTCCCTAATCGAATAAGCTTAAATTGCTTTAGTATAAAAAAGAGACAGAGAGAGAGTATGCAATTTTTCATCTACTATTATTTTGTGCTCCATTAGTGTTTTGTTTTGAGCCTGAATTTGATACAAACTGGCTAAGTGTACTGATTAAATATGCAAGGTCTAGTCGCGTGCAGATCATTGCGTACGTTAGTGAGCCGATGATGGATTGAAACAGGTAGTGCTTCATTTTCTCCTTTTCTGTCTCAGTTTGAGGAGACTGTTCCTTTGATACTTTTAGTCCAGGGTCAAGTGAAAAGTGACTTGGTTTGCAGTTGTCCATTCCATACTTTTCTAGCACGTTGTTGAGATATCATTGCTGACTGATGAAAATCAGTCTGTTGGGTCGATCTCGTTAAATTTGGATTCCGAGATAGTAGTGGGCTGGACCCATGTCAGTCCTCTTGTATTCTTGGGCCAGCATGCATTTTGCTTCATCAAATTTAGATTGTTACTAAAAAAGAGTGTATCATCTACATAGAGAGTGATGATGATGAAGTGTTCTAATACAAGTCTGAAATGCCATAGCATATCAGTTGATTCAAAAGTGGCTGTGTGAAGAGCTTGATTGTTAGAAGAGTAGCAGTGGCTGAGTTTGGAAAGATAGCCGCTTCTTCTTCTATAGGCTAGAACCTTCCGAGATTTGTCAAGAATTGTGCAGCCTTCTGTATCGAATTCGACCCTTTGACTTGAATCAGCGATTTCATATGGTGACTTTCCTCCAAGAGCTATATGTGGGAGCCTATTGCAAAGATAATTTGCACAATTAATGGCTTCTCCCCAAAAATCTTTGGGCAAAGATGCCTCAATTCTCATAGATTTTGCACATTGACATAGAGATCTATTCTTTCTCTCGGCCACTCCATTTTGAGATGGAGAATAGGCACAAGAGAACTCTCTTTTAATGCCTTCAAGCTCACAAAAATCATGAAATTTATTGGAGATATATTCACCACCTCCATCACATCTAAGAGCTTAAATCTTGAATGAGAATTGCTTCTCTACATAAGCTTTGAAAATAAGGAGATGATCAAACACCATAGATTTAGAAGCAAGAAAATATATCCAAGTGAATCTTGTGAAATCATCAACAAAAGTAACAAAACAAGTGGCTCCTCCCTTGCTTATAGTTGATGAGAAATGCACGTCCGAGTGGATTAACTCCAAAGGATGCTTGCTTTTGATAGAAGATCTTGTAAATGGCTTTTTGTGAGATTTAGCAATAGCACAAGCCTCACAAGGCTTGATCTTCTTGGAGAATGACTTTGGCAAGCCAATAGCTCTGGCCTCTTTGATCATAGAGAGCATGGATTTGTAGTTAGGATGTCCCAACCTCCTATGCCATAATTCCTCCATAGAGAGCTTGTTCACAAGAGCAACATTACAAGCATTCACATATTCATTTGGATCTAGTTTATAGATGCCTCCAAATCTAGATCCTAATGCAAGTATCTCACCATTCTTCTTGATAGTACAAGTATCAACACTGAATTTTACATCAAGGCCATTATCAAGCAATTGGCCAACACTAATGAGATTCTTAGTAAGCTTAGGCACATAAAGAACTTTAGAGGATGCAAGCTTTAAGGGAATGTTCCCTATGCCTTCAATAGGACAATCATTTGCAGCTTATCTTGATTTCTTGACTCCATCATAAGATGCAATAGAAGAGAAAGAATCCTTGGAGCTACACATATGTGAAGAGGCTCCACTATCAATATACCATAAGCCATCCTTCTTGAAAGGAGTGGATGAGAAGCTAGAGACCATAAGAGATCCCTCTCCATCACTTTCAATAGTGTCTTCCTTCTCATTGGTGATGTTGGCATGCTTGAGTTGATTCTTCTTCTTGAAGAAATTGGTGGAATAATGGCCTTTCTTGCCACAATAAAAGCACTTGATCTTCTTCTTCTTGAAATTGGATGATGAAGCATTAGAGGAATCATCTTCCTCCTCATCTTTGTCTTTGGATTTGGCGTTGTCCTTGCTTAAGGATTGTTGAAATTGGTTCTTGCTCCTCCCTTTGTGCTTGTCCTTGGCAAAGAGGGCTTTGCCATCATTATGAGTGAGAGAAAGCTTGTCCATCCTCAAGAGCTTGTACTCTTGTCTTGATTCTTCAGAAATTAGCACACTTTGGAGAGCCTCCAAACTTGGTAGCTCCTCCTTAATGGCATAGGATTGGACAAGGTTATCAAATTCACTTCACAAGACATTGAGAATGACTTGGACTAGCTCATTTTTATTGATGGAATCACCTATGGAAGCAAGATCTCTATTAATATCTTTTACTCTCAAAACATAACTAGATGCACTCTCATCACTATTTTGACTACTTTGAAAGATTTGATTTCTAAGAGTGAGGAGCCTAGAGGTGTTCTTAGCCTCATAGATAGTCTTGAGACAATCCCAAGCTTCTTTGGTTGTTGTACAAGTACCTATCTCCCTCAATATCTCATTAGAGACACTCATCTTAATGTAGTGGAGAGCCATCCTAGCTCTCTTTTTGTATTTTTGAACCTCTTGAAGAACTTGTGGTTCTTCTTCAAGGCCAAGAACTATGTCCATCACATCTTGAAGGATCAAAATGGACTCCATCCTCATCTTCCAAATTGAATAGTTTGAAGTGGACAATCTTTCACTTGGTTCCAACAAAGATGAACTCATTAGTGAAGAAAACTCAAATGATGAACAATGAATGTTGCTACACACTCTCAATAGGATCCAATAATGAAGTACCATCTCCTCCTATGAAAGATCTTGCAACTATTTGTGAATTGATTCTCACTAGCTACTCAAATCTCTCTAAAACAAGATCTATTTCACATCAAATGATGGACTATAGACAAAATTAGGATCATTTACTCTTAGCACGTGTGACATACACTAAGCAATCAAATTTGACTCAAACTTAGTGATATTGCATTAAACAAATTGGATATGATCTCAAAACAATATCTAGATCACTTATAGATGAGATTGGTAACCATACAACTGTGAACAGAGATCTAAGAAGCAATCTCTTGACCAAACCGAATGTATCCACCCAGGTCTAGGTGGCCTACCTAAACCTCTTTAAAAGCTTATAACTTCTGATTGGCTCAACCAAATGAAATGAAACTGATTGCATTAGAAACTAGACAAAAATAGCTTCAAAACAAGCTATCAAGCAAGATAAATGGATCAAGCATGAGAGAGAACTCTCAATTTGAAATTGGATGTTTCTCACATGTTTCTGAGCACCTAATTCCATACAGTACCAGGTCAGACCCAATTAATGCCCTATTGATCTCTTTTGATCCAAAATTAGACAAGATAGCTAGGAAAATGGATCTTGACAATTTCTAGCTCAAGATTGATGAAAAGTTTTCACTTAAATGGATCAAAATGCATGGTAACCTTAGGTAGGCTCTGATACCATGTTGATTTCACATGTGTGGACTATCCACAACATGTACTTGTGATCTCCTAAGGTGTGTAGATGCACCAAGATCAAGACTAGATTGAGATTCAAGATCTATTTTTGATTCTATGGCAAAAGCACACTACTACATGCATTCAATGACTTCCAAATCTCACTCACACATGTGGGAAGTAGTAAAAACAAGCTGCTCTCCTCGAGTAGAGAGAGAAAATCATCATGAGCTCTCGGGTAGAGGAAAGCTAGAAAATCACTTACACTCAAAATCCACTCAATCTCTAAATCAATTAGATCCATATTAGAAGTACAATGATACTAGTAGATCCACGAGCTACCACTATGCTTAACTATGATTGGACCACACTTTTGCCACCTCTTAATCCTATTGGACCATTGATCCATTCACCTCTGAATTCTATTGGACCATTTTCAAGCAAACCTCAAATTCTATTGGACCCCTCAAGGTTCCACCATAAATCCTATTGGACCTCTTAAATTTCATCAAACAAAAGTGTTACACTTGTCTACACTCTAATTGGCACGAGTTTAGCCTCTTACTCTATTTTGGCTGAATAGTGGCATTACAAGTGGAAGTGGGTAATTTGCCATCTATGCTAACTTTGGTCCTATCAACATCCTACACCTAGATGCTTGATACAAAAAACATAAGACCCCTATATCTAACATAGATAATCTTTTTCAATTCTTCACAGTTGGTAAGATTGGCTAACCTCAACTTACAGGTTTTGTGTGATTTTATAGATACTTTCCGATTCTCGATCTTTATCATTTCTACAGTGGGATCATAGCTGCGTTCTATTCACACATAGCAATGCAAACATTTTTTGGGTAGATGTTAATATTATTGATATCAGGCTGCATTGATCTAAAGGGGCATTCATTGGTGGCATTATTCACATGATGATTGTTGTCTAGTTTTCAAATCAATTACTCGATGGAATAGGCCAGGGTAGAGTTAAACTCATTCAAAGAATAAGGGTAGGGTAACTCCTAAGGGTAATAATGTTCGGCTAGGGTAACTCTTTACACTTGATTTTGAAAGGTGTACTGCAAGTAGCACCTATCAATTGTAAAGTTAAAAAATCCCAAGAAGTCGTTCGTTCTGTAAGTTGAATGTCAGAATCCAATCTACACTTTCATAGTTGTGGAATGGCAATCAAGGTCACTGCCTTATACATCAATCAACTAATGGAGGGTTAAGATCTCAAGCACATGGGACTTTATTTTGGTCATTACTACATTATTGTAAACATGTAGACGAGCATGATTTCATAAATATCACATGTCAAATCTAAAGTTCTAAATCCCAATTAACCGTTTGTTCTATAAGTTGAACGTGCAAATCTAATCTACACTTTCATAGCTACAAAATGGCAATCATGGTTAAGGTCCCAAGCATGTGAGACTTTATTTTGGCCATTACTACATAATTGTAAATATGCATTTTGTAGACGAGAATGATTTCATAAATACCACATGTCAAATCTAAAGTTCCGGATCCTAATTAGCCATTTATTCTATAAGTTGAACGTGCACATCTAATCTACACTTTCAGAGCTGAGGAAAGGCAATCATGGTTAGGCTCCCAAGCACGTGGGACTTTATTTTGGCCATTACTATTGAATTGTAACCACTTCCATGCATTAAATAGACTCCTCTCATTGTAAAGATTAATCGACCCTTATGATGTGGACATTTCTTGAAAACAAGTGAGTGAGTAAGAGAGAGTGAGAGAGAGCCAATAAGAGAGAGAGAGAGAGAGAGAGAGAGAGAGAGAGAGAGAGAGAGAGAGAGAGAGAGAGAGAGAGAGAGAGAGAGAGAGAGAGAGAGAGAGAGAGAGAGAGAGAGAGAGAGAGAGAGAGAGAGAGAGAGAGATCGACTGAGTGAGAGAGAGCAATTTTGGAGCAATTTAGGATAAAGAAGTCTTGGATGCATTTGGAGGTTTTGGAGGATGCACGTGAAAAAACACTATCAAGCGGACCAGTTATGTTTTCTTCTCTCTGTACTATGAATGTAGATGTTTGTATCATTTGTGTAAAAAGTTCGATACATTTTTTAATCTTATGCAATTCAAGGCCATGGCAAGCAAATTTGTTTTGCCTGTCGCACTCCCACCCACCCCAATCTGCCAATGGATGGGATTCGGGTGGGAGCGCAACAGGCAAGAAAAATTTGCCTGCCATGGCTTTGAATTGCAGAAGATTAAAAAATGTATCAAACTTTTTGCATGAGCGACTACATTAGCATCGATCCATTGAGTTGCCATGGCTAAGAGCCATGGATGAGAAACATTTTGAGGATATTTCAGAGACATAAGGCAAAAGAAATTTGTCTACCATGGCCTTGAATTGTAGAAGATTAAAAAATGTATTTGACATATCTTCAAAATGTTTCTCATCCATGGCTCTCTTAGCCATGGCAACTCAATGGATTGATGCTAATGTAGTCACTTTATCAGAATGTTTAGATACATTTAAATCACAACATATTGGAACCGAAGCCATTACCAACAAACAAAGAAAAGTTTTGACTTTAGTGAAACATTAAATGATACCTCCACATCAATCTCTTTGTTGCAAAATTTGTCTCTTCCTTTGCCTCCATGGATAGGACTCGGGCTCCATCATAGAAGATAATGAACGGAATAGTTAATCCATGTTGGAAACCCTCTAGAGTTGGAACGCTCCGACAGATCCGAGCAATCTGGTTGCTCTAGTACCACTACTGGAATGCCTTTGCCTTGAGGATTCCGACTAAGCTCAGATGGAGCCGATCTATCAAATAAGGCTATTGCCTCAAGCCATGATAAATCATCCTCCGAGCAGCAGATAGCTACTGCTAATCTAATAATGAGTTCATGAACAACATATAATGTCTAATGACAGCGAAAATATATCTACTGGTAAAATTGAACAAGCATCACAACATTCAGAGATTGTGCATTGAGCAGAAAAGTGTAATTCATTTATATTATCAAAATCGAGCCTACATCAGAGTTTTTTTTTTTTAGCATTGTATGTTTCCTAGATCGGCGCATCGGCGTGGTAGAGGTGTTCTCTTCTCAAGAAAGGAACTAGCTACTGCTAGATCTATCTTGCTTCCTTGATACGCACCTCACTGAGTGTTGCGTTCAGGATTCTGTTTGTGTATATCTCTCTATAAATGATTCTGATCCAATACATATATATTATGCTGGATTAAATTACAAGATTGATTAGCTAAGTTTAAGCTAAGCATCCGTTTAAGTACGTTTCTATTAACATTGCATGGCGGCAGTGGATCGTGATAGTTTAAAAACTTCATGCCCTAGTAGCTGAGGTCTGATTGCTTGTTCATGCTCGATAGTTCGTCTTGACTCTAGCTTACATATGGATACTCTGAAATATTGGCCTGACCCGAAGTGTCGGCCTTCTGAGTATGTGGTGAAAAAGTCGAAAAAGACAAACTGTGTGACAAACAGTTCAAATATGCAGACTGTGCAAAAATTAGTTAAAATATGCAGCAGTCTAGAAAGACAAGGAACATACTAAGGCTTTTAAGTAGAAACTTAATGTTTCTTCAGCTCCCTCTTAAAGCGTGTATATTTCTGATTCCTAAGCTGGCTCTCTGCCTTTCAAGCATTGCCTTATCCAATGCCTTCATAAAGATATCAGCTACCATCTGCTTTGTCGGTATGAAGATGGTCTTCCTTCTCAACCTTATCAAGTGATACTTGATGACGATGTGCTTCATTCTGAAATGAGACACTGGGTCTTTTGTCAGATGAATAGCAGAGGTGTTGTCCATGTGCAAGATCAATGGTTCATTGGTGCTCTATTCTAGTCCACCTAGAAACTGTCTGAGCCATGTCAGCTCATATTTTGGCTGCAACAACATATTATGTCTCATAGGATGATTGGGCAGTTATTGTCTGCTTTCTGCTGATCCAGATAACAGTTGCATCGGCTGCTATGATGCATCCTCCTGAGATGGTTTTACTATCATCTTTCAAGGACGCCCAACTTGCATCAATCACTATAGGATTCAATCTTGAATCCTGCATAGGCCGTAATCTTTCGTGTTCTGCAGATATTGCAGGATCCTCTTGGCGATCTTCCAGTGTGTTGGACCTGGATTGATATTGAATTGGCTCAATTTGAACACTACGTAAGCAATGTATGGCTGCGTATTGTCTGCCAAGTACATCAAAGAACCGATAAGCCTTCTGTAAGGCTTGTGTTCCATTGCTTGTTGTTTTGCTTCATTTCTGGGATAGTCTTCATTGGTCAGTATTGTGCCAAAAACCATTGGAGTATTTACTCTCTTGCAATCTGCCATGTCAAAATCATCAATGATCTTCTAAACATATCTTGACTGGTGTAGATATAGTCTCCTAGCCTCAAGATCTCTATCGATTTGTAAACCCAGGTAGCATTTGGCTTCTCCTAGGTCCGATATTTTGAAGTGCCTCAAAATATCTACCTTCACTTGTGCAATAAGATTGTCGTTCCATGACAAAATCAGTGTGTCATCTACATAGACACCGCCTATGATGATCTCCCTGTTTATGACTTTCACATAAACGTTGTAGTCAGCCATTAAAGGTTGGAAGCCTAAGGATCTTAATGCATGATCCTTCTTCTTGTATCACTACCTGGCGGACTGTTTCAGTCCATAGATGCCTCTATGCATTTTGCAGGCATAGTCAACAAGTGACTCGCAAGAAAAACCTGGTGGCTGGTCCACGTAGACCTCTTCTTTCAGTTCCCCATGCAAGAAGACTGCCTTCTCATCTACAATGTAGATCTTCAGATCATAAGCAGTCATATATGCAAATAATATGCATAGGGATGTGTGCTTCATGACAAGAGAGAATATTTCTATGTAGTCAATGCCATACCTCTATGAGAAGCCCTTTGCAACTAGCCTGGCTTTGTATCTCTATACATTGCCGTCTGGTCCATACTTGTGCTTGTAGACCCATTTACACTTGACAGTCTTTCTGTTGGCTGATAGTGGCTCGAGAGTCCACACCTTGTTCTTCTTCATGGAGCTCATTTCGTCTTCCATGGCCTTGATCCACTTGCCCTTGTCCGGACAGTTGATGGCTTTTTCATAAGTTTGTGGTTCACAGCTGAATGCGCAGAATTATTTTTGAGCAGAAGATGAGTTGTCAGGCATGTATCTGACTGGTGCTCTTTTTTGTCTTGCAGATCTCCTTGGAGATAATACAGACTCACAGAAACTGCTTTGCCTTTGTCCTATCTGCTGATAGCAGGACCTCGGTGTATCGCCGGTGTGTTGGGTACTCCCGATATGTCAATCTGCTCGTCGTCCCGAACTATCGTTCAGTTCAGCTGGAATTTGAGTATCATCATCCGGATGCCCAAGGTCCCCGGGCTCCCTTTGTCGATGTTGTTGGCAGGTCGTAGTACTGTCTGCTAAGAACTTTGTAGCTGATGGGATCTTCCTCAGCCATTGTTCTTGTCTCATCAAATCTAACGTCTCTGACAATTTTTACTTCATTGGTTTGTGGCGTGTATACACTATAATATGTAGAGTGCATATCATACCAACCAAGAATCCTTGCTCCACCTTTTCATCCAGTTTCTTTCTCTTATTATCTGATATGTGTGCACATGCTATGCATCCAAAGATCCGAATATGAGCCAAGTTTGGCTTGCTTCTCCACCATACCTCATGTGGGGTAGTGTGAGCAACGCTTGACTTGTCTGTCTTGTTTTGCATGTAAGCGGCTATAGCTATTGCCTTAGGCCATAGTGATCTTGATGCCTTGGAGTAGGCCATCATTGATCTTGTAGCTTCCATGAGAGTCTCATTCTTACTCTCTACTACACCGTTATGATGTGGTGTATAGGCTGTTGTTTTTCTATGAAGAATACTTCGACATTTACAGCCCAGTTCACATATTTTGTAAACTTATCAAGAGCTTCAGATTTGTTGTGGATGAAGTAGACAACGACAAACTTATTGTAATCATCGATAAAGGTAATGTAGTATCTTGATCCTCTGACAGATAGTACATCAAAGGGGAAATCTGACTTGCGAACAAGGATCCCTAAAAGTAATCATACTGGCACTTCTCTTTAAGTTTTAGAATGGAATCCACTGAATCCATATTTGGGTGGTTGCTAGCTCTAAATTCATCTATCCACTTCCTCAATTTCACAAGATCCAATAAAAAACCATCAATTAGTACAATTAAAAACATGAAAATTTTGTCACAAAATTTCAAATATAAAAAATTTGAAAGACAACAAAGGTTTTTATAGTTACCTTCTTTGATTGGTCAAGGGTTGATCCCATATAGTAGTAAATTTAACAGTGTCCAACATATCAATCACAAAGTCATGCACAGGGAGCAGGTGGTTCATTGTTAATATTTTGGCCACCTCTTTTTCTATTTTCTTTTGTCCAACACTTGGTAGTTTGCAAACATGATCTTTAACTAGATTTCTGACAATATTTTGCGTATGCATAGATTTACCTTCAGCAACCTCATGAAAATGTGTCCCTAGATGAATTGCCAGTCTTGTATATTGAACATCATGTGGTATCACATAATCATCATTTTGGCAGCATGTTGGTTTAAAACCACAGCGATAACATGAAAATTCACCATGTAGCTTCTCCATAATGCCTAGAGGACAACACACATTGTCAATATTCTTCTCCATTTAGTCTTGTTTGCACCACCAAAAGTATCTAAACTGCTACACATTTCGTTCTCACAGATGAAAGCCCCTTCTTAGTATGACATTCAGACATCCCCGATAGAACACAATACTTGAAGCAGACGAATCAAACTTTCTTGCCTAGAAGGTAAAGACATCGCTTATCTTAAGAGGAGAAGCATTATGGTCATGGGTGGATGGCACCGAAGAGATGTTAAACATAGGCAAATATCTTTGGGAGTTGAAAGAGAAGAACGACAAAGCAGCAGCTGTCATCTCCTCTTCCATTAAGGACAACATTACCCTTGGCCTCGCATTAATCTCTAATGCTAGAGAGATGTGGGATACGCTCATCTACAGATTTTAGACTAAGTCACCAAATCAGATAATGCATCTTGAAGATCAACTTACCTATTTTAAGATGAGATGGCAAAGATCTCACCAGCTTCATCAGAAAGATGAAGAACCTTTTCCTATCGTTACACAACGCTGGGGCAGAACATGCAGTCTCACAAGAAAAGCAGCTCAGTTACCTGCTACGCTCCTTACCACGATTGTTCCAGACAACCCGGACATTGCTGGCTAAAGATCCTACTATGACCTTTGACAAGGCAGTCATTGACATCAAGGAAGAAGTTGAAGCTAGAGAGCACTACGACGATAAGAATGAGTCTGATCAAGCTCTCTACAACAACAGAGACCAGTCGAAGAAGAAGGCTCAACTTAAGAGGGAGTCAACAAGGAGATCAAATTAGAACCAATAGAAGCAGAGAACTCAAGAAGGGAGATCGAAAGGAAGGAATACGCAGCAAGGCAATGACAAGAAGACATGCGACAGATGCAGACGTGACAACCACACAATGGATAAATGTTGGCTGAATCCAAAGATTGAGTGCATACATTGTCAGAAGAAAGGTCATGCAGCCATGACTTGCTACGACAATCCAAGAAACAAGAAGATGTAGATCAAGAAGGAAAGCACGAACAACACATCATACGTGGAGGAGCCTGAATTCTCAAAGATGGCTGAATAATGAGCTAGCAGAAGTCCTACTACTTATTTGTGCACTGATATGTGTGCAACATCTCATCCGATGTTCAAGATATAGTTCTTGACTCAAGAGCCATGTTGCACTTTGTGACGACAAGACAGATGATTGACGACTTTCAACAAATCGACTCCTCCAGATACATCATTCTAGGAGATGGATCGCGACACAAAGTGAGCGGCACTGGTGCACTTTGGCTCAGCACCAGTGATAGAGATAGAAGACTGGATGACGTCCTATATGTCCTGACACTGTAGAAAGATCTTCTATCAGTTGCTAGGATGGCAGATTCAGACATGCGTGTGACATTCACAGATCAAACATGCAATGTCATTGATGCCAGCTCCAATATGCTCATCACACAAGCCAAAACGAAGATGAAACCTGTATCACTTGAAGGTACACCTACCAACAGAGTAGGCTCATCAAGTCCATGAGTCTACAATAAACATCAATGATGCAAACCTGACACCCTGTGATGCATGCAACAAAGGGAAGATGTCATGTACACCTTTCACGAAGGATTGCTTCAGAGCAACGGAGCTTCTAGAGCGATACACTCAAACACGCGACAATGAAAGATGTTTTATCTTCAAGATGTCACCATTGGGCTAGCTTCTGGTGTTTCTATTGTCAAACAAATGCAGAAGGGTGGTGAGCTGGAATATTCATGGGTATGATTTGATCACGTCAAAAAAATATGTGGTTGGACGACAATGGCAGCCCATGTCTATGACCCTAGGTATGCAATTTATTTTTACTTGTTGCATTGCAATAACTTTTTTCTGTTGAATTGCAAACTGTCTAAGAATGGAATATGTCGTGTGAAGTGTACAAAGATTGCAAAAAATAGCAGTTTGTGAGATGAAGGTGGAGGACACAAAGGCACAAGTTACGTTTTGGGAAATGCTCAATGGTATGATGCAAAAGCATGGGTTGAACTCAACTCAATTTAGAGGATTTATGGCAGATGAAGCTGGTGCAAATTGGGCAGCTGTAAGACGAATCTATGGTGTCAAAGATCATATGCCCATGGAGGGTCGTGAGAGATATTGTCTTTTTTATTTTAAGGACAGTTTGAAAAAACATACAGACCATTGCATCGTACAAGATAAGCGAAGTAAACATATTTTTTTGTGTGAGGATTGGAGATTGGCGCTTGGCATGACAGATGCCAATGCAAAATATAATATACTGACGGCCTTCTGGCATTTAGGAGCAGTGTATCCCGGGAATACCCCGGCATTGGAATCATGATTGTCTTGTTGGCACACTATAAAATAAGAGACCTGAGGATAAATGTGATTGTGTTATGTAATTTGGATTGGTAAATAATCCTTGTAAGAAAATTGCATAGCATCAGTTTATTGAATTCATTAAGTTGAATTTATATTGGATATCTATAGGACCATAAGTTCACCCTAATTGTTATTGGAAATTGTGATATGGAAGTGAGAATGGACACTTGGTTCACATTTGTACTATAAAGAGCCTTATTCATTAAGTTGAATTTATATTGGATATCTATTGTAGTGGGTTTCTTTCCTTTCCTAAACTGAAACCAAGATCTAGTCAATCTAGCATCAAAGAGACGAAGTTAGTTGTCACGCGTAGGTTCATTCCCATGAGAGCGATAGTATAGTTTAGATTTCAGCATGAATGGAAGATCCAAAGCTAACTCTACATCCGTTAACCCTAAACATTAACACTACATCCATTAACACTACGATCCGTTGAATTTATATTGGATAATTATTGTAGTGGGTTTCTTTCCTTGCCTAACCTGAAACCAAGATCTAGTCAATCTAGCATCAAAGAGACAAAGTTAGTTGTCACGCGTAGGTTCATTCCCATGAGAGCGATAGTATAGTTCAGATTTCAGCATGAATGGAAGATCCAAATCTAACTCTACATCCATTAACCCTAAACATTAACACTACATCCATTAACACTACACATCCACAATAAGATAGCTTACTCTTTCTCTCTCATAAAGAGTATAATAACATACAATCCCAATAACATTCAAATCCAACAATCAGCAAAAATCAAAGAAAGCATGAAAGATGGAGGAAAAGTGATAGAGAGCAAGGACATTCATCAATCCATTTTTGAAGAGAACCAATATGCTTTATTGAAATGAGGAAATGAACATGTGTAGGAACTTGGGTTGGTCCCTTTTTATAATAGAGAGGAGGACCGTTGCCTCTGAATCCTATTGGTCCATTTCTGCCTCCCTAATTATTCAAGCTTAAAAAAGTGTTGGAACCATCCAGAATTGGAGGGAAACCCAACTTCATTCACTAACTTGACATTTAGGCCCTACGACATTAAAAGTCCCGCAAAAAGGGCCTAAAGTCCTTTTATCGACTTGTAACTAATCAAATAACTATGTGATCATCGGGTGGACTTACGCACGCAGGGTGCCAAATCCCTCTCACTTATTAACTAGGGTTAGGGTTGCCTTGGGATCCGCAAACCCTCCAATAGTATCTCCTACCAAAACTGGTGGCGGTCCCACGACACCTGCAATATGCAGTTATTGGGGACTTCTATTTGCTTCATGCCGAATCTTGATTAAATGGTACTGCGCCTTTTCCATAAAGTCGAGGCGTGCAGTATTAAAATCCAAAGTGTGTGGCAGAAAACAACGGTGGGCTCCAGCAATCCACATTGAGGTTGTCCATGATGTGAAACGTGATTCCCAAGAGCCTCTCACATTGCTGCACGAAAGTATAAATGAGTAACTGGCAGCTGATCTTTGATTTGCTTTGAGGCCATCGGCTTACTTGGATTGAATGCCAGAGGAGGGAGGCAATCGTCCCTGGTTGCCATTGACGCCAACAAAGTTAGATCTTTAGCAAACATTGTCGATTGTCGCATCGTTGGACCTGGAGAGTGGACATACTCGCTCTGATAGGCTTGTAAGGCTCAATGGAAGTCCACTGAGATGGTCCAGCTGTAGGTCTGATGGATGATTAGCCAATTGGACGTATGGATGGTGATTTTGTCCATAGCCAATCCCAAATCTTTCCATTTATTCCTTCGCGGCATTGGCACATAATAAGGGTCAACCCGCAATTGGCGAGGGCTAGCAACGTAACTCTTGATTGATTCTAGAGTTTTCTCAAACACTGCCGGCTGCTCTCCCAATGCAGGTATTTTGTCCAACTCTTTGCTGGCCTCTATCTCGGAGGTCTTAAACTTCAGAACCCAACCCCCACGCGAGGACTCATGCGGATGTTGCTTTAAGAAGGTCTGAATCTGGTCCTCAATCCTGATGGCCTTTCTGAATAGAGGTGTGATCCTTGATGAGGATGGACCTGCTTGTACTGCTAGTAAAATTGGCGGTTGTTCTTCTATATCTGGCTCCCCCCTGGTCCATGCTCGAATCTAACCCTGTATCCATTGGTACAACTTCTTGGCGCATGGGGGAGAATTGTGGCATGACCGGTACGGAGATTTGTGGTCCGGCTTCCAATACCTGAGTGGCTGATTTTTCATAGGCGATGATGGTCTCTTTAGCCTTTGCCAACTTGGTTGAATCTGCTCCTTTAAACCTGTCAAAGCGATAGAACTTTGTAACTTTTGGAACTGCATCAGGTACAAAAGGTATGGTATGTTCAATCACTAATGTCTAAATACCCTTCAGATCTTGATAAGTCCATGCAAAGCAGTCCTGATACTTAATAAGTAGCATGCGTAGTGCTTGATATTGTTCAGGATTAAGTTGTGATCCAACTTGTACAATCTTCTTCGGTTGTCCTGGTTCAGCAAGATTCATTGGCTGCGTCCTAGCTGGGCCATCGTAAATCTCTTTCGATTTTGGCACGTGTTCTTCAAGTTCACGATGCGGTTTAGGTAACATGATAACCACATCATCCAATGTATAACGATTAAAATGTTCGGACATATCATGTTGGACTACATCTGTTTGTTCTTTTTCGAAAGGACTTGTCTTGGATCTTCGCTTAGCCTTCTTAGCAGGAATTGATCGTGGAGGTAATGACTTCCGAGATGATAAACTCTTCTTCAAAGGTGAAGACTTCCTAGACGATGATTTCTTACTAGAATTATGACTTGTAGAATCATCCTCGACTTTTCCTTTGCCTTTATCCAAAAAGGGTGGCACATTCTCTGAATCAATCTTTTGAGAGAAAATTTTTCATTTCAGGACCGTATTATAATGTTGTTTAGCTTGTTTCTTCATCATTGATCCTGTGATCCTATCTTCCTTCAATATAACTACTTTGGGCGGTTTTATTGTTGGTTCATCAGGAACATTATGCACTCCAAATCTGGTCGGATCCATATGATTGAGAATTTGCTCATCCGTAAGTTCAGCATTGTCATCATAAGTCAAGGCATGACTCACTGGTATGAGATCATCCTCAATTGGATCTGGTATAGGTTCCATTGATATCCAGACTACATTCAACACATTCAGTGGAAACGTGATTGGTGTATCCAAAGTTCGATCTAATAAGAATATCTTGCTCAATTCTAATTGATTATCTTGTTGACACATATATCTTGATGTACAATCAATCGTTGCAAGAGCTTCATTCCAATTGACAGTATCCGTTTGAGAATCGTAATGAACTCCCAAATTTTTCTCTGGACGGTCACAAGTATAGTCCGTTGTTGACGAATCGTCATCTTCTTTTTGAACCACTGGTTTGATAGTCCAAGTTGTAGGATCAACTTTAACTGCACGTTCACGATTTTCAAAAGTGATTTTTCCGATACCCCAGTTATGAATTACTTGCACAACTCGTAACCATGGACGTCCCAATAGAACTCGATAAACATTTGGGGTAAGTCCATCACTACAAAAGTAATGACAAACTGTACTCCCGCAATTCTGACAGGTATATCTTCAACCATTCCTCATGGACGAATTGTCATTTGATCGGCTAGCTTAATAGCAAAAGTAGCAGGCTTGATCTTTGTAAGGCCCCATTTTGCACATAGTTTTGTAGAAATCAGGTCAACTCCTGAACCGCCATCTATCACAGCTGCTTCTTTAGGAAATTGCCTATGCTGTATCGACAGAGTGATATTCTTTTGTTCACAAGTTCTGCATCAACACCTCTGGGCATGGCTTCAGCTAACAGCAGATATATATTCGGCTTTTGAGTATAAGATGTTACTTGATGTTGTTTTCTTAACTACTCTGTCAATACAAAGTGTCTTTTCTTGATTTTCAATCGGAGCATCCAAGTGAGTGATTTTGGGCAAAAAATCAGATCCACGGACCATGGATCCCAAGAAGCAAATAGCACCTGAATGCAATAGTATCTTTCTCCTGACAATGCTACTTGGACTCATTACTCCTCTGCCCAGACTCTAGGCTCCGGATCAGCTACAAACAAAACCGATCTCCAAGCAGCAACATCTGGTCATGAAAGTGTCCATCTCAAAAAATGAAATCCCTGCCAAAAAAATGCTTAGTTTGAACAGATTACAATGATCTGGACCATGCAAAAGTTGAGGTAGTCTTAACCGCAGTAACTCAAGTTCAAGATTTGAAGCAACGAGATTGGAATACACCAATGTAGCCACAACACCCTAGGTTCAGTCTAATATTGTAGCTGATCCGATGGTCATTTGACATCATTATCCATTGCTCTGAATTATCCACAAAGGACAGTTAAGTTCTTGAGCAAGTATGTAGCCTCAATAAGATCAAGATAGCCTTTGATTACAAGATTAGATCTATCATGCAAAAAATTTCATAGTTGCAAAATCTTGATAATCAGCACTTTTGCATATTTTGTGATCTTGATCTTCATGGTCATTATGAAGCATGGAGGCCTCATATTTCCATCATTTTGGTGCAGCTATTTTCAAGGAAGAGGATCTCTCAAGTCACAAATCTTCTTTAAGCACAGAAGGACTCATAGGAAGAAGTGCCAATTTGGTGGAATGTTCATCAAGGAAGGTGGTATTGGATCTCCATCAAAGAAATCCTCTCATAACAATGGTGAATTGGCTGCAGCCAAATGTCCTTTGCCTGGTTTTCACATCATATTCACACCAAAGGATCCACTCAACAAGTATTTTAAGTTTCTTATTTGATCTAGTATCTCATCAAGCTAGTTTTTGAGGAGTGTGAAAAATAGGCAAAATCTAGCTTGATCTTTTTGCAATATTATGTGCATAGTGAAATCTCACATGTTTGGAGCATGTTCCCATGTGTGGAGGGTAGTCATAATCTTTTTAGTTCATTTTTTGAAGAGTTTGAATAGTCAAAAGACCTTAATCTTGAGTTTGGGGGGTACTTTGACTTTTCTACCCCATGCACACATGTTAGTAGGTTATTAGGCCAATTTTAGTGTGTGATGTAGCTCGAGGTAGTGTAGGCTCTTAACACAAGGCATAATGGTAGAGGGCTAGTGACACTTTGTTATGTGTTGTCATGAAGTCATGTGACCAATCAAAAGTGTAAGATCCATGAAATTGGTCCAATCATATTCAAGGGTCCTTATGTCACTAGACCAATCAAATTAGGAGGAGATTTGTAAGGGGTCCAATCGAATTTCATGTGGACTACACCTCTTCTGGCTCGAGCTAGCATTTGAGACAGATAAAGAGTGATTCTATACTAAGTTTTTTAGTGAGATTTGGAAATTCTACACAGAGATTTTGTAACACTCTCTCTCTCCCTACCCGAGGAGGAGCTTTTGTTTTATTCTCTCTCTACTCGAGTAGCACTTTGTTTTCTTCATAACAAGTCACCTTCACTTGTGTATGATGTGTGTTGCATGTTTCATGCATATAATTAGTGCCCTTGCCTTAGAATTGCCAAGCTACACTTACAACCTTAGTAGATCTGTCGAGAGTCAAAGTTGCGCTTATGAGTCTGTCTAAGAGTGGAGTTTAAAGTTTAGCTACCAATACTAAACAGCATCAAATTCAAAAAATAAACATTTAGACATAAAAGAGAGCTGGAGGATCAAACAAAATTAAAGTTTGTAAGAATGATGAGTGTGCTTTACTCACATGAATGCTACTCTATTTTGATATCATGTCATCAAAAATGTATTTTGGCAAAAGCTTGAGCTATTTCTCCGAAGAGTGGGCATTCTCAATCGACATATGCTTTAGGTTTTCAAAACAAAATATTAGTGTTGAATTTCTTTCTTGAAGCATAGTCTAATACAAAAAAAGTTGTTCAAGATGGTGTAAAAATCAAAGAACAAAACACGTAGAAGCACTACATATTAACCTATTTGAAGCCTAAATATATTTCCAATTTTCTCTTATGATCTTGAAATGAGCATCTGTGCAGCAAATAGCCGATCCAATATCCTCCACTGTCTAAGCAAAAAATTGCAAGCCATTCTGTGGGTTGGATAATGTTGATTGTCTTGATCACAAGTTACATCAACGTATCATCCATTCTGTGAGATTCATTATGGGCTTGTTTTGGACAATTTGTAGTGTCAATTCTTATGGAGTTAGTCTTGGATTCCATATCCCCCTCGTCACTACACCATTTGCAACACCAACGACTAGCCACACAGGTAAAGAAAAGCAATGAAGCCAGCCACAATAGTGCAGCACCACAACAAGCAGAAGACGACAAAACAGTAGCAACAACAAGAAGGCATCACCAGAAGCCAAACATCTAAAGTGCATAAAACTGCCAACAGATCCACGAATAAATAAGCCAACTAACTACAAGGAGGAGAGTGGGACCACAAAAGCAAGAGCAAAGACAACAAGAACGTAGGAAATGAACTATTGCATGTGAAAAAACTAGATCCAAAATGGATCTAAAAGCTTTGATCTTTGGCTTGCACAAAACTATGAATTGAATCTATGTAGAAAAACACATTTTCTATCTTGCTAGAATTAGTGAATTCATAAAAAGTGACTATGGCTAAAAATAGATCAAGTACTATCCAAATCCATACTTGTAGCCCTGTACTACAATCTATACATTGCCATTAGCATAGATTATTCATCACCTTCAAGCAAACATCAAAATTATGCACAATAATACTACGCAATATAGTGAAACACCAAAAGTAGACAACAAAATTCTCAAAAAAGATCTCCAAAGATGGAGGAAACGGCTGATGTTCTCCACGCCTTTTCTACTACTTATAGTCTTGGAATATGAGTCTCTCTTGGAAGATGGCCCTAACTCTAGCTTATCCACCACTTAGTAACAAACTGCCAAAATATGACTTAATGCAATATATGACATCAAAACTAAATCTTCTCTAGACCTCTGAATTTTGACACTTCATGCAATATATGACATCAAAACTAAGTCCTCTCTAGACCTCTAGATTTTGACACTTCTAGAATCTTTCAAAAATAGTAATGTTACTATTTAGGCCTCTACACAAGTGGGAAAACTTATCTCTAAGTTTACTTATGAGTTTTGGCCCCAAATTGCCAATAATAGTCAAGTAGTAAGTTCACAAATTTTCACACTCCACACACCCGGACAGAAGGAACAAACAACAAACCAACCGCCACATCACGACCATGGAGTGGGAGCATCTATGGCCAGGGGAGAGACGATGACAAAACCAAAGGAGAGCGCGACAACGAGACGAGGCCAAGGGTGAACCAAGGGGAAGAACAAGCATTAGGATCCAATAACAAACTAAAAAAAGTCGTCAAAAGAAGCTGAAAAAACTAAGCCTAGACACAACCATAAAAGTCTCAACGCAATGACATAGAGAGAATACATGTATAGAGAATAAAGTACCAAAAAAGTACTATAGAGCAAAATTAAAACATGTATAATTCCAAAACTAATGGCCAAGTAATGGCTTGTATTTGTTACAAGAAAATTTTAACCAACAAAAAACAAACAATGAAATATAATCTAAATTTTACTAATCCTATATATTAAAGATATTTTAGAGAGAGAGTTCATGCTGCTGTAACCAGGTCTACTCCCCTATATATCATGTCTGGACCCTATGTCACGCCCTCACGAAAGAGAGTTCACGCTGTTGTAACCCGGTCTACTCCCCTATATGTCATGCCTGGACCATAGTTAAATAAGTATGTGATCATTGGATTGGACTTACACGCGCAGGGTGGAAAATCCATCTCACATATTAACTATGGTTAGGGTTGCCTTGGGATTTGCAAACCCTCCAACAACGTTGGTTCTGCTCCCTCCCTTTAGGGCATGATCGACAATGGTGTCGCTCTTCTACGTAAGTTCGACAAATCCTCCTACCGTTCCCTCAATAGAGTCAGAACATTGGTTCTTACTCTTCTTCAAGGTATTGTTGCTTCTCAAGCTTCTGCTCATAGCTCTCAATTACACTCTTATCTCCAATTTTGTTGCCAAATTATCATTCGTCGCATTGACTATCATGTGGCGGTTGGACTTACGTTTCACTCCAAGTTGAATTGGCTCCGTAATGGGGATCTTCATTCTTCTTTCTTTTCTCAAACTCGCTGTTGTAGACACTCCTCTTCCTTTGTTCACTCTCTTTTTGTTTTCGGTTCCACTCTTATTGACACCCCTTCTATGGTCCAAACATTTGTCTTTCTTTTTCAGGCCATTAAGCCCGCTTCTCCCCTTGACCCTGCCCGTCTCATTACCTTTTGTGCCAAAAAACTTTCTCTCTCCTTAAAACATGTCATAGCACTAGATGCGCCCTTTTTGCTATCTGAGTTGCATGATGCCCTTCTCTCCCTACCCCTCGGTAAGACTCATGGCCCTAACATGGTCATCCCTAATTTCTTTATTAAACTTTGGCCGCCATTGCCTCTCTGCCCTACCATATTTTTGAAGGCCTTATCAATCTTATTCCAAAGAGCTCTTTTCCTCAAACATTTTCTGACTTGTGTCCCCTCACAATGCTTAACACATCCTATAAGATTTTGGCCAGGTGTCTCTCCACTCTTCTTCATTTCTTGCTCTCTCCCGAATAGTTTGGGTTCGTCAAAGGGCGCAATATCATGGATTCTATTCTCAACGTCTGGGCTGCATTTGACTATCTCCCTGCTTCTGCTACTCGATCTTTGATTCTGTGTCTAGACCTCGACAAAGCTTTTGAATTAGTTGGGATTACATTCTATGTTGCTTCCAGGCCCTGGGTTTTTCTCCCTCATTTTCCTAATTTGTGTGTGCTCTCTATTCTTTCTCTTCTTCCAAGATCATGTTCAACGATTATCTGTCCGACCATTTATTTCCTTCTTGTGGCATCTTGCAGGGTTGTCCACTTTCTCCTATGTTGTTTGCCATTGTCATCAAGCCTCTTCTTGTGCTTTTCGTCATGCTGCGTCAGTTTGTCTCATTACCCCGGCCTTCTCTCCCTTGGGGCCTCTCTCCCACCAATTTTTGTTGACGACATTACTCTCCTCTTCTTTTTGAGACCCAAGTCCACTTTCTCTCCCTTTTTGTTGAGTTCTGCTATTGCTCCTCCTCCCTTTTGAACAAAAGGAAGTTTGAACTTCATGTCATTGCTTTTTCTACTAACCCCCCCCCCCCCCCCCCCCCCCCCACACACATTGGGCATTCAAGTGGTCCATCTCTTCTTCCCACTGATGAACTCATTTGGACCTCTTTGCTTTTCCCACCAGGTGCATATCCTCTCTTTCCCCCCCACCCTCGTCTCTCTTTGTCTTTGGCCTCGAAAGGCCTCACCACCTTGGTCAGATTGTTCATGTCCTTCCTTGTCAAATTTTTGCCTCCTCCGTCCATGGCCTCCTCTTCTTTGCTCCCTTCAACAATCCCTCTTCATATCTCGCCCTCTCTTCCATTTCACCTTCATGGTTGGGATTGCTCTCTTTTAAGCTACAGCGCCTTGCACTGTCGAGAATATCCTTCTTTTTTTTGTCATTTTTAAAACTCCCTCTGAACAATCTCACATTCCTGGTCTTGTTGGCGCAAGAGACTTCGCATTTCCCATTTCCTCCCTGTTGGAAAGCTTAGATACCTTGCGTACCGCATTCTTACTAAATCCCTTCCCTTGCTGTGTAAATGACCTTTTTTTCATTGATCATCTTTGCCCTTTTTGCCAACTGGAAGAAGAAATAGTTGAGCAGTTGTTCTTTCACTATCCGTGGGACTTATGGTCTGAGCTTGTCCAGTTGCTTCGTCATTGGGGTTTCACCTTTTCTCTGGGAATTGACACCATTTTGTTGGGTGACTCTCACATACCAGATCGCTCTACTCTCACTCTCTAGCATGTGTGCCGATTAGCAGTACTTTGGAAAATTTGGACGACAAGGAATCAACAGATTTTTGAGGGCACTGCTTCCCCTCTCTTGGCTACGACTTGTCTTCGCTTGGCTACTTTTTTATGTACACTAGTTAGTATGTTTGGACCACCGCCGTGCATGGTGTGCTAAAGTCCTTGCCTCTATAGGCTGTACAGGCGTCGTTCCTGAATAACTTGAGCTCGAGTTGCCATCTTTTTGGTCTTGTATAGTTGTAAAAATATAATAACATCTTTAAGCTTTTTAAAAAGAGAAAGGTATTAAAATGGGTGATAAGAGGTTAATTAATAATAAGATTTAAAAGGACCAAGATAACTACATATGTATGTGATGTGAAATGAATAATCGAGATCGTTGATGAAAGGAAGGGAGGAGAGCTTCATATTTGATGTGCGAGAGAGCTTAGGGAGAGCACGCCATGGCAATGACGACAAGAACAACGTTAACAGGAGGAGAAGCAGGCCATTGTTTCAACCCCAGCGACGATCGTCGTCATGGCAGCCTCTTCTTCTTGTTCCTCTCTGCCGATCGTTCTTCTCATCCTCCTCCTCATCGATCTCTACTCCTTTTTTGCCCTCCTCGCCTCATCATCAGACCCACAAATGAATACGCTCTCTCATCTCCTTATGCTTCGCTCACTTGTACTACTGCTGCTCTTCTTCCTCCTTCCAAAGGTCGTCATCGGATGGACGTCACCAGAAAGGAGGCACTGTGGATCAGCAACAATCGGTTCAATCCTCATTGGGTTCGTGCCAGGCTACCTGTCATGCTACAATTTCAACAACGGAAGCCATCCGCTTTTTCAACACCTCGGGGCTCGGGTATGCTTTTTATTTCTGTCATACTCTTTTTAACTCGCTAGCACTCCGTGGCTGGCTGAGGGGGAGATGAATTTGTAGAGATGCTTAAATCCACATTGACAATCCTTAACCATGTTTCTGATGCATTCTGGTTTACCCTTAGGGCATGCAGACAGACTGGTTAGAATGGAGCAGCTCTGGCAGGAATTTTTCTTAGATCCATCGCAGTGGTGGGACGATAGATTGACTAAGGTGCGCTCATTTCAGGCTGCACTTGCTTTGGCTAATCACCTCTTACTTGTTGCTATGATATTATGGGTATGAAGCCGATTGGTTTGTGTAGTCGTTTTCCTTAAGTTGAAGCTTTGACTGTGATCTGTATCATTTATGCAGAAAAGTCCAAGGCACCCTTACTTCAAACATAAGAGGACGCTTGAGTGCCTATGGCTTGATGGTTGGCTCAATCCCTCCTGGGTAAAAGTAAAGATGGCTTCTATGACATTTGGTCATATACAATCTGGTGATGGATTGAGATCACGGTATGGTTTTAATCTCAAGTGTGCGGGTGTGAGATTACCACATGTGCTCCTTTTTCTTGCTCTTTCAAAATTGACACTTGTTCATATTTCTTTATCATCATTATATGAATCATGCAGGGTGCCCGACTCCTTTTGCAATGGTGAACCTCCAAAAGGAAGGCCCTGGCGGAGGGCAAGCAAGTGCATGCCCTTATAGTCCAAAGTGTACTTGATTCAAATATTTTCTTAGCAAACACCCTTGTTCACATGTACTCCAAATGCGGTAGTCTGCTGCATGCACACAAAGTATTCAGCAACATGCCTCAACACAATGTGTATTCGTGGACTGCTATCATCTCAGCTTATGCCGATAGTGGAGAAGTTGAGGAGGCTATTATTTTATTTCAGCAAATGCAAGAGACAGGCTTAGCACCAGACAAGGTTCTGTTCGTTGTTGTCTTAAAAGCATGTGCCAGCCTAGCAGGCCTGAAACAGGGCAGACTGTTCGACAACATGAGTGAACGAGATGCGGTTTCATGCAATGGGATGATTGCGGGATATGCACAGAACGGGCTTGGCAAGGAGGCCCTTGCTCTGTTTGAGCAAATGCAGAGGGAAGGCACGAAACCTAACGAGGTCACATATATTAGTGTTCTCTGTGCATGTGCCCAGTCTGGCCTAGTAGATCAAGGTCGTTATTTCTTTGATTCCATGTGTAAAAATCATGGTGTCACACCAACCAAGGAACACTATGCATGTATGGTTGATCTTCTAGGGCGTGCAGGGTGCTTGGCTGATGCTGAGCTCTTTATCAACAAAATGCCAATTCAGCCTAATAGTGTGGTTTGGATGACTTTGCTTGGTGCTGCTAGAAACCATGGCCATGCGGAGATAGGAAGACGTGCCTTTGATCGTGTCGTGAAGATCAGAAATCAAATGAAGGAGGCAGGTGTCAAAAAAATGCCTGGGTGCAGCTGGATCGAAGTTGATAACCAACTGCATGCCTTTGTTGTAGGTGATGCAACTCATCCACAAAGCAAGGAGATTCAGGCTGAACTGGATAGATTGGTGGGGTTGATGAAGATGGCAGCGTATAAACCTAAGTTAAGCTTTGTGCTGGATGATGTGGAGGACGAGGAGAAGGAGAATGCTTTGTGTGGACATAGTGAGAAGCAGGCCATTGCTTTTGGGCTCATCAACACGCCTTTTGGGACACCTATTCGCATCAAAAAGAATCTTGGGGTCTGTGACTGTCACAATGCCACAAAGATCATCTCAAAAATTGTTGGGTTGGGCGTGACATCAGTGTGATGGATGCAAACAGATACCACCATTTTAAGGATGGCTTCTGTTCCTGTGGAGATTATTGGTGATGATAAGTTGAAAAAAGCTTATTTGGACAGGCAGAAGGCTTGATTTGGGAGTTTTTTTGGCAGCCTTGGTTGTCACACTTTTAACTTCACAATGATGGCCAAGGTTGATCACTCATGACTGTATTCTTATTGGTCTTTTGAAGACAATACAAGCCTTTGACCCCCGTTTTCTCCCCATTTTTGCTTTTGAGGTTTTTTGTTGATGTTATAGTGGACCAAACTTTATTGTAAGATTAACTTTCATTCATTGGTGATTTACTTTGTTAGACTACTTTCCCTACCCAACAATTAATGTTTAGCCCTTCGTTTGGGAAATGGTATACCTTTTTTTCAAAGTGAGCCATAAATCATTTAGCTTCATTTCCAAATCTTTAATCTTAATGACATCTAATACCTCTCTCTCTCTCTCTCTCACACACACGCGCACGCGCGACCCGGGGGGTTAGAGCATGGGCTGGCACTAGCTTGGGCTTTGGCCCGCCCCCAGTGCAAAATGTGGTGCCACTTTGTCTCGCGTTGCCCGAGTGAATAGGTGCCCAGGAAAAATCTGTCCCGTTGGCATCGCTGTCCCATGAGCATTGGCGAGACGGGCACCGATTTCCTGCCTGCATCGGCAAAAAAATGTGTGGCTGTCAGCGCATTGGGGCCAAATGCCTATGTGCTTCTAAGGTGTGATCAGACACCTTTGAAATGCGTATTTGATTTTAAATGATACTTAAAAGCTAAGTTTGATTTCCAAATTTTGTGTGCTCAACATCTAATAGGTCTATAACACACACACACACACACACACACACACACACACAACACGATATTTTCTATTGATCAAATAAGTATTGTTTTTAACACGTTCCACAAATTTTTTTTTTAAACATGGATTAATGTTATGCGATTCAGGTAAATACTAGATAGATATTATTGTTTTGTACTTAACATAGTATGCAGTTTGTCATGCACTTTGTGCTATATTTACATCACTATCTTGAATGGTTTCCCTAGATGATGTATAAGTCTTTTTTGGGTTGTAGTACTAGTAATGAGTGCCCGTCGTTGACGGGCAATGGACGGCCGACGATCTAGTGGGTATGCCCGTCGGTGACGGGTGGCCAGCGATCTGGATGAGTCCTTTGCGGTCAAAATGTGGTCCTGTGCGGTGCAATGTTGCCTTTTGCGGTCAAAATGCGGTGAAAAGCACACAGACCGCATAGGAGAGCATACATCCGCAAACGAGGGGAGGGTTGAAGGGAGGGGTCGCATAGGATCGCATAAGGGCTCAACATATTATCATACCCATCAAAAATTTCAGAAACCAACAAATTTGCATTTTTGGAGGGAAAAAGTGAGCTAAAAACTATATATTAAAGATATTTGAGAGAGAGAGAGTTCACATAGGACCGCAAAGGAGGAGAGGGCTGAAGGGAGGGTCGCAGGGAGGGGCCGCATAGGACTGCAAATGACCTCCTAATACGGTCCTAATGGAGGGCCGAAGGGAGGGGCCATTTGCGATCCATTAAATGACCCTAAACTATAATGAACCGCAAACGACTCTTAATCGTAATGGACCGCAAACGACCCTAAACCGTCTGTTTGCGACCCTTTGAGAGCATTTGAGGGCACTTGCGGCCCTTTAAGACTATTTGGACCACAATGTTGGATTATTCTCCTTCCTACTAATCGACTAATCGCGGATTTCTCCATGTTTTATATCGTCTGCAGCATTACAAGTGTTTTTACACAGTCTGTAGAAATACACGGAGTTTGATAACAATGTCGCCTTTTTCGCATTTTTCGTCTGTCAAGAATTTCGAGTAAAAATGCACTGTGGCGTTTTTCGCATTTTCAAAGTGCTTAAAAAATTAAGGAAATGGCCTTTTAGAAGACCTTCGCATTTTTCGCCCTTCGGGATTTTCTCTCACTTCGGCATTTTCGCTTTTCCTTGATGGCAGTTTACGTTCATTTCTGCAGAGTGACTGTTTCGCTCATTTATGCAGACAAACTGTTTATGGCGATTGACGCCGCTTACTAGCAATTAATTTTTGAGAAGAAACTGGATGAATGCCAACGGACTCCAGCCAACTGGCAATTACATTTGATGACCTAATGACTTAGTATAAATCAGTTGTTCATACATCTCATTATCATGCTGTGAATTGTGAAGGACTGCTTATTAGCAGAGTTGCTTATTTCAGACTTATTCTCAGTTACTCAAAGATAGCTTAGAGTGCGCGGTTTCGATCCGCTATTATTTTTTCTCATTTGCATCTAATTTATTTTCTTACTGAATCAATCAAACTTCTTATTGCGTTCAGTATGTGTCAGAATGTATGCATCTCTGTAATGTTTTGTAACTGATAAAAATTGTCTGAGAATTCAATGCTTTATGTTTGGCTACGTAATCACTTAGTTTCTAGCGATATCAAGGTTAGTTACTAAAGATTGAACATGATTTCTATCAAATATTGATAGGCATAGTCATGCACTTGAAGTAGGAAAAATTTTTGTTCTACTTTCCAAACCTATTTTTGACACACAGGGGACCGCAAAGCAAGCAGTTGCGGTCTGTTTGCGGCCCTTTGAGGGCATTTGAGGGCATTTGGGGACATGCTCTTTTGGACCACAATGGACCGCAAACGGACTGCAAAGAAAGTAGTTGCGGTCTGTTGGCGGTCCTTTAAGGGCATTTGAGGGAAGTTGTGGTCTTTTAAGGCTATTTGGACCACAATGGACCGCAAAGAAAGCAGTTGCGGTGTCTTTGCGGCCCTTTGAGGGCATTTGAGGGCCTTTAAGGCTATTTGGACCACAATGGATCCCAAACGGACCACAAAGGAGGCAATTGCGGTCTGTTTGCGGCCCTTTAAGGCTATTGGGACGACAATGGACCGCAAAGGAAGCAGTTGTGGTCTGTTTGCAGCCCTTTGAGGGAACTTGCGGCCCCTTAAGGCTATTTGGACCGCAAACGAACCGCATAGGAAGCATTTGCGATCTGTTTGCGGCCCTTTGAGAGCATTTGAGGGCACTTGCGGCCCTTTAAGGCTATTTGAATCACAATGGCCCACAAACGGACCTCAAAAGAAGCAGTTGTGGTCTGTTTATGGCCCTTTAAGGGCATTTGAGGGCACTTGTGGGCCTTTAAGGCTATTTGGACCACAATGGACCGCAAACGGACCGCAAAGGAGGCACATGCGGTCTCACTTGTGGCCCTTTAAGGCCATTTGAGGGCATATTAACCACAATGGACTGCAAACGGACCGCAAAGGAAGTGGTTGGAGTCTGTTTGCGGTGGCTATTTGGACCGTAATGGACCGCAACGTGTTATGTCCATGTCCTGTACAAGGGAATCGGAATTATTCCTGACGTGGATAGCCGGTCACTCCAGTTGTATGTGGTTATTAGTTATGCTATGTCATTCCGGACGTGGTCGTATTAAATAATTGATAATCAAATGAGGGCCCAGACCTATAATTGGACATAGGAGCACATGCATGGTGAAGACTACTTTAATGCAAGAATAGGAGACCAATAGCTCAATTTAGGTTGCATGGGGATCCTAAAGGGAGTATTCTCTCTCTCTTGAGAAGAATAAGTCTAGTGGAAACTTGCCCATCCTCCTATTGTGAATTGTGATTCTTGAGAAGAATAAGTCTAGTGGAAACTCGCCCATCCTCCTATTGTGAATTGTGATTCTTGAGCCAGTTCTTCCTCTCCTCTCTTGTGTTCTTCACTGTGGCTTGGGGGTGGATTGGTTAGGGTATTGACTAGTCTCTCCATATTGGTTGGGAGGTTCATGCTCCACAGGTGTCCTTTTGGTTTGCATGTGATTGGAATCATGTAGATCTTCAATTGGTCGTTCTTACAGTGGTATCAGAACTTGGATCACATCTACCAAGAGGTGGAGCTTGAGGATCTTGAATTTTGCAGTTCTTTTGGTGTAGCTCTTTGCTTCTTCTTTCAGGTGTTGGAATTCAATTTCAAGTAGGTGGATTCTCAGATCCTTGGTGTACTTTCAGCCTAAAACTCATAATTGTGGATTTGCTCCATGAATTTTGATGGAAATCATAGGATTTTTGATGAATTTAGTGAATTTTTCACCTAGAATTGATGGTTTTTGCAAGGAAATGATTATAGGATCTGGTCTAGTACGTTTTTTAGATTGTACTTGCTGTTTTACAGTTATTAATTACAAAATTTAATGATTGCATGTTGGTTGAAAAGTCAAAAGATTGATTAGATAGTGATTTTGGACCAAAATTTGGGGTTTTTGGACCATAAATGGGCTATGGAAACTATGTTTGACTTGAATCAGAACTTTTAGTGCTTGCATGCAATGGATTTACTGGGATTTGGATTTGAAGGCACGAATTTGTGGATTTCCCCCATGAATTTGGGTCAAAATCGGTCAAAATCGGTCAAAAATCATGGTTTTTTAATGTTTTTTGGACTAATTTTGGGGTAGATCTCAAAATTCTCAGCTAAGAACATTCAAAAATAGTGTATTTTTGATGATTTTTGAGCATTAATACCTCTCAATTGGGGGTCTGAACCTGTTGGTTCTTGTAACAAGCTGAAAGATATTTGGATTGCCTCTGATTTGAGCCATCATGCATCCAATTTGGATAGATGTGCATTAGACACCAACATATTGTAGTTTTGCTTGTTGAAGGAGGCCAAAAATTCATTTTTTGCATGATCTGGGCTTATGATTTCTTGATGGACCTATTAGAAGCTTCTATGCCTCTCTAATGAACCTTAGTAGAGTGCTTGTAACCTTTGATCCAAGGCTTTTTGGGCTGGGATGTGTTTTTTGATGATATCTCTCCACAGAAATGCACCCTCGTACTTGTTTTTCAGGCATTTAATGCTCGCACGTGTGAAACCAGGGGTGCAAGGTGACATGGCAAGTGCCTTGTAAACCAGTCTCTCTCCGCACTGTGCTTTACAGCGACCAATTTGGTGTCATGTAGAGAAAGTTATGGCCGTCTGAAGTTTGGCAATTTTGAACTAAAATTTGTAAAATTTTGGAATTGTTCTGATGCATGCATGCTTGTAAACCAATATAGTGCTTTCCTGTTGATGGAAATGTATGGATAGACCTGTATGCATGCTTAAATGCATGTTGCATGCGTAACCAGTGATTTTGATCAGTAGAATTCTTGCATGTGACTATTTTTGGCAATTCTAGATCAAAAAGCAGGTTTCCTAGCAACTATGCTATTTACGAAAAAAATTGATTTTTTTGGAAAAGTCAGTGCATGTCGAGTTAGTTCCATGCAGGATCTTTCGAAATGATATCGACTTGAGACAGTGGCTGTGTTTTTGCAAAATCGATCTGGTTAATCGATTTTGACAGTTGGTCCATTTTGAACGGATTTCAAAAATCTTAATTTTTCGTAAAAGTTAGTGGTTGGTCATAAAAAGTTGTTGTTGCTTAATTAGCCAGTTATGAAGGTTTTGAACGTTTCACTTATTGGTTGATGATTGGATCTCGACTAATTTAAGCAAATTTTGCATGTCAGGAAATCAATATGGCAGACGATAATGCAAATGCAGCTCTCGATGGTCAGGTGCCAATGCCTACCTATCTGCAAATTTGTCAGTCATTAAGCCAAGCGCTTAATGAGATAAACAACATGAACACTTTATGTGATCAACAAGTGGAAGTACTGTTAAATCAAGTGAGAGCTTTGTCTGTTCCGAATTTCAGATTTCAGCCTAAACCATTTTCGGGAGAGAAGAAAGAGAAGGAGCCTTAAATTGTGGATGACTGGTTAACCAAGTGGATTGGTTATTTTAATCTACATGGAATTCCTGAGGAGAAAAAGATAGAGAGTGTTATTCTGTTCTTCTGTGGTAAAGCTTCATCGTGGTGGCATGATTTACAACTTAAACCTACCACATGGGACGAATTTATGGAGGTGTTCAGAAAGTCGTTTGTGGTTGTGAACAACTCATATTTTACCAAAGATTTGTGAATTGCAAAATGGGTACTCGGAGTTTGAACTCGTACCTACAAGATTTTATGGATTTGTGGAATAAAGTCCCCTCATTCGATGCAAAACTGGCACAGTGGCAATTTATCCTAGGTCTGCCTGCAAATTATCAGAATGAGTGTAAGCGTAACGTGCTTCAAACCTTTGATGATGTAGTTCGTGTCGCGAAAGCGTACAACTCCACGATTGTGGCATCTAGGAAGCAGTTACAGGCTAATCCATTTGGATCATCCGGACCCAACCAGAAAAAAGGGAAGAAAAGAGTTCGTGGAAATAAGAATAAAAAATATTTCGACGAATTGGATCAAGCTGCATCGAAAATCAGACAAAAGAAATAGTTACATTGTTTGGAGATAATTTTGTACATCCATCTGGGATGAGTTCATTTGCTAATGTAATGGAGATTTTTTATTCACGGTATGAAGCTTATTCTTTATTTGTTAAGCCAATTTTGGATTTATTTGAAATGCATCTAAGTAGTTGTGAATTGTCAAAAATTCTTAACTCGGTAGACTTAGATCAGGAGCAAATTGAGAAGAATAAGTTATTGTCTGAATTCAAAGATGTATTTCCAGAAGAATCACCTCATGGATTACCGCCGCCCAGATCGGTAGACCATAAGATTGAGTTAATTCCAGGTAGGCACCCTATCTCTAGACAACCTTATAGGTTTTCTCAGAAAGAAGAGGTAGAGATTACTAAGCAAATTGAAAATTACCTGAAGATGGGTCATATTCAGCCAAGTAAGTCGCCTTGGGGTGCTCCTGTTCTTCTGAAAGCGAAGAAAGATGGAGGCTTCAGGATATGTGTGGACTACAAAGGATTGAATAAAGTAACTATTAAAAATAAATATCTTTTGCCTCATATGGATGATCTGGTAGATCGATTAGGTGGAGCTAAATACTTCACAAAGATAGATCTTAGAACCGGATATCATCAGATTAGGATTCATCCGGGTGACATGCAGAAGACTGGTTTTCGGACGAGATTCGGTCACTGTGAATTTCTTGTGCTTCCTTTTGGGTTAACAAATGCACCAGCTACGTTTCAACAGATGATGAACGATCTTTTCCTTCCATATCTAGGGAAGTTTGTGGTTGTATTCTTAGATGATATTCTCATCTACAGTAGAACACTTAAGGAGCATTTGAGTCATCTTAAGACTGTCTTAGATATTCTCATATGAGAGAAACTCTACGCTAAGGAATCTAAATGTGAGTTTTTTAAACATGAGTTGTTGTACCTCGGTCATAAGATCACCCGTAGTGGGTTGGAGATTGACGAGAGTAAGGTCAAGACAGTGCTTGATTGGCCGATACCGAAGATGGTTAGAGAAGCTAAATCTTTTCTCGGTTTTACAGTTTTCTTTCATAAGTCAATTGAGTATTATGCTAAAGTGGCAGCACCCTTAAATAATTTGACTAAAGGCAGAGTTAATAAAAATAAAAAGAGAGGTCAACCTAGCGAGCCTATTGAGTGGAATGATGAATTGAACCAATGCTTTGAGAAACTCAAGCAAATGGTTGCTTCAGCTCCTGTTTTACATATCGAGAATCCTGATATACCTTACGTCGTGCGAACTAACGCAAGTGATTCAGCGATAGGGGCAGTTCTTCTACAGGAGGATATGTCGATAGCGTTTGAAAGCAAAAAACTCATGGGGCCTCAGTTGCGTTATACAACTCAAGAGAAAGAGTTATTTGCTATGATACATGCACTTAAAACCTGGAGGCATTACCTCTATGGTAGTCAGTTTATAGTGTATACAGATCACCAACCTCTAAAGTACTTTTGTAATCAGAACGATCTAAGGGGTCGTAAAGCTCGTTGGGCTGAGCTTATGCAGGAATTTGATCATGAGATCCGATATATCAAGGGCAACTCTAACCAAGTTGCGGGTGCACTTAGTCGGATTGGTGAATTAAATGAACTTTCTTTCACCCAGATTTCCACTGATCTATATCTTTCATTGAGAGGAAAATGTGAATCAGATTCTCATTTCGGTCCCATTTGGAAGATGGTGGAGACAGGAAAAAATGAGAATGGAATAGAGATTTACTCACAGGGGTCTCAGGTTCCTAGGAAAGATAAGAAGATAGCGGAACAGTTCTCTATCCGAGGTGGGTTACTATTTCGGAATGGGAAAATTTGTGTACTGGCAGATGATGAGTTAAAGAAGAAGATTATTTATGAATGTCATGACGTTCCCCGTGCAGGTCATCCGGGTATACATTGGACTTTGGACTTGGTCAGAAGAGAGTTTCATTGGCCGAAACTCAAGCCATTTGTTGAGTCTTATGTGGTTAAGTGTAGACCTTGCCAGTTAGCCAAAGCTGAATGCGTAAAGACTGGAGGGTTGCTACATCCCTTAGATATCCCTCAGAAATGATGGGAAAGTATATCTATGGATTTTGTGGTTGAACTTCCAAGGACCCAACGCCAAAATGATTCTATTTGGGTTGTGGTGGACAGGTTGACAAAGTTAGCTAATTTTATACCAGTCAAGTCAACTGCTAAGGTTTCGAATTTAGCCCAGATTTTTGTGGAAAGATTATTTAGGCTTTATGGACTGCCAAGTGATATAGTTAGTGATAGAGATCCTAAGTTTACAGGTCACTTTTGGTCAGCTGTATTCCATAAGCTTGAAACCTCGCTTAGTTTTAGTTCTTCTGATCATCCCGAATCAGATGGCCAGACTGAGAGAACTAATCAGACTATGGAGGACATGTTGAGAACTTATGTGTCTCACAAGCAATCTCAGTGGGAAGATTACATTCCTTTGATTGAGTTTGCTTATAACAGTAGGAAACATTCTTCTATAGGTTATAGTCTGTTTATGTTGATGTACGGTTTTCAACCTAGATCTCCGGTAAATGTGGAGACAAACTCTGTTAAGATCCAGAAAGTTGCAGATTTCTTGCATGATATGCGTGAAATGTTGCAAGTGGCCCGTGATTGTATCCGGAGTGCTCAAGATAGAGCTAAGTACTGCTGATCTTAAAAGGTCTCCCAGAGATTTTAAAGTTGATGACTAGGAATATCTTAGAATACCTAAGGATTCTAAGACTATGAGTACAGGGAAGCATTATAAATTGTCTACGAGATATTGTGGACCATTTCGGATCATAAAAAAAATTGGTTCTTCAGCTTACGAATTAGATCTTCAGAACAAGACTAGAGCTCACCCAATGTTTCATGTAAGCCGATTGAAATTTTAGTTTGCATGAAGGTGAAGTAGTTGGTTCAGAGGAAGATCTTACCCATTTGGAGGACTCATCGCTTAGTGTTCCTCTGGAACCTGAAAAGGTACTCAGAACCAGAGATAAACAATTGAGAAATTGTTCTATCTCTGAGTGTTTGATCAGGTGGAAGGGATGGACTGAGGATGATGATTCATGGGAAAGGGTCGAAAGCATAAAAAAGAATTTCCCTAGTTTTCATTTCTAGAGATAGAAATGGTTTAAGGGGGGAATAATGTTATGTCCATGTCCTGGACAAGGGAATCGGAATTATTCTTGACGTGGATAGCCGGTCACTCCAGTTGTATGTGGTTATTAGTTATGCTACGTCATTCCGGACGTGGTTATATTAAATAATTAATAATCACATGAGGGGCCAGACCTATAATTGGACATAGGAGCACATGCATGGTGAAGACTGCTTCAAGAATAGGAGATCAATAGCTTAATTTAGGTTGCATGGGGATCCTAAAAGGAATATTCTCTCTTTCTTGAGAAGAATAAGTCTAGTGGAAACTCGCCCATCCTCCTATTGTGAATTGTGATTCTTGAGCCAGTTCTTCCTCTCCTCTCTTGTGTTCTTCACAGTGGCTTGGGGGTGGATTGGTTAGGGTATTGACTAGCCTCTCTATATTGGTTGGGAGGTTCATGCTCCACAAGTGTCCTTTTGGTTTGCATGTGATTGGAATCATGTAGATCTTCACTTGGTCGACACAAAGGAAGCAGTTGTGGTCTGTTTGCGGCCTTTGAGGGCATTTGAGGGCACTTGGGGGCCTTTTGGACCACAATGGGTACACTAATAAATGTGTGTGTGTGTATGCATGCACAAAAAACAAAGTATGTACATGAATTGAATTTCTCCAATAACGTAGTGACAAATTCATATTATAAATTTCTGACACCTGGACAACAAATCAATTGATAAATCACATAAAAGAACCTATGAATACACCAAATCCTCTAGCATTACTTCCAATTCATTTAGTCTGACAGAATTGACGTTCCTATAAGCACAACTCACATTACTAATCAATAACTCTACATCTAGAAATAATCATTTTTTAGGGGGGAAATAATGTCCACTCTTTTGTTGGAGGTATACAAAATTCGTCCACCTCCTAATCAGCCACACAACATTGTAAATGTACTCCTCATCCCCGAAACAAAACATCTCCATCAAGTCTCGCACAAATACTGTGTGATTTACTACAATATTCACCATCTGCGACTACATGAACAATGTAAGCCAACCTAATGTTTTCCAACAATGCAACTGCCAATGCAATACATCTTGTGCACGCACATGTGAGTCTTCCCAGTACCCCCCGGACCATCCACAAAGAACACTCCGCTTGTTCTTTTCACCACATGCTCACATATTACTCGCTCAATTATCGCATGTTGCTCCAAGTTCAATTTCTCGATTTCTACCTCCACCTGCTGAATGCTCTCATCCAAAAATGTCTCTTCACGAAATATTGGACAAAAACTGACCTCACTCTCGGGAATCCTAAACCCAAAATTTTTTAAAGACTTTCATGTTGCCTGCATATGCGTCTCAACGTCCAAAATAGCTCTATCTACCAGAAACTGACTCACATCAACATTCTCGCACGTTACTGCATGCCCTAACTCATGCGCATAATCCTCAACCAAATACGGCTCTACACTCCTCCAAAGATCTAGTGGGTCGGAAGGGGCACAGATCAACAGAAGCACATCATACATGAGACAGAGCTGGGATGGAGTCCCCCATGAACCTGCCTCTCGCGAGCAATTACTCCACTCCATCGCATCATTTATTATAAACCTATGTCTACACGCATCTCTAAACGATGGGAACACCTCACCATCAACTGTGCGCAAGTCCTCGAAACTTGTTGCACCTTTGACGTGACCCCAAAAGAGCTCGTAGATAAAAGCGCTCTCGTTTAGACGGATGGACAAAATATATGCATCCGATGGTAGGTATTTTCTGGCTATTGGTTCGACGGATCCACCTACGCGATTTTCTATTGTACACATACATCCTCAGCAAGTCCTGGTGAAGCAACTCTTGAGCCTCCAAATCCCCACTACTATTCAATCCAAAGTATGTAGTCAAAGTGGTTTCGGAAGATCCTTCTATAACCTCCTGTAAATCATCTTTTTCACTAAAGAACATCAAGTTATGTCTAGGGAGATGAATCGCCAGTCTGGTCACCACTGGCTTGTGAGCACCCATAGAAAGTCCGAAAAGTCGCTAGCTAGCTTCGCTTGCTAAGAAGTACCATGCATTCAAAAACTGCTCTATCTCATTGATTGCACTCGATGTATGACACCCATCCTCTATAGCCTTCGCCGTTATCATATCCGGTCCCTTGTACAAATATTTCACACTACGTATATGTACACACAACCACATTTATGTGGCACTGAAAATGTAGAGTCAACCACCTATTGTATGAGACAACCCATCTATTGTCTAGCTCTATTCCATGCGCCAAGACTTTTTTGTCATTGTCTCTACGTATGTATGAAAGGTATCCATTCACCACTGATGTCTCATCGATGAATCTCCTGGGGTAGTTCTTTGAACACTTTCCATCTTTCATGCATGGGGCACTTCGAAAAGACACTCCACATGGACCATGCATCATACAACTCTTCACTAATTCATATAGTATCGGATCGTTCTCCCTATTTGTAATCTCCGCACACACGATACAATCACAATGACTGTGATGATGTTGATTGATACTATTGATGTCTGATTTTTGTTCACACTTCCGCTCACAATGATTGGATGCTGATTTTCACTCAGGTAGTGTATATCAGACTTTTGCTCAGTGAGCACCTGCATAGAGAGAGAGAGAGAGAGAGAGAGAGAGAGAGAGAGAGAGAGAGAGAGAGAGAGAGAGAGAGAGAGAGAGAGAGAGAGAGCTTGCGTGAACGACATCATAGAGCACCATAGCGAGAGAGAGAGAGAGAGAGAGAGAGAGAGAGAGAGAGAGAGAGAGAGAGAGAGAGAGAGAGAGAGAGAGAGAGAGAGAGAGAGAGAGAGAGAGAGAGAGAGAGAGAGAGAGAGAGAGAGAGAGAGAGAGAGAGAGAGAGAGAGAGAGAGAGAGAGAAAGAGGACACTGAGTGAGGAGGGGCACAATGAGGGAAATACACATAGGGAGAGAGAGGTCACTTGGCATGGATGGTGGCCTGACATGAAATAATGATTTTAACGTTAGGATAGCAGCCATTTAAGAGCATGTGTAAGGATGGTCTTAACTCACCCTACTTTTCTAGGCGAGTACATTGTGTATGAGGGTGCTGCTCCCCCACCCTACTTTTCTAGGTGTGACATAGGAGAGTAGACGGGGTTACAGTAGCGTGAATTCTAGTAAAGTGTGTCCGTCGGATGCAACCAATGTCATCAGATGCAATTCGTCGGATGCAGTGTCGGTTGCAACTCGCTGGCTGCAAACTCATCGGGTGTACTCGTCGGATCTAACTTGTCGAATGTACTCGCTATTTGGACCGTGATGGACTGCAAAGAGATTGCAAAGGAAGCAGTTGCAGTCTATTTGCAGCCCTTTGAGGGCACCTACGGCCCTTTAAGGCTATTTTGACCACAATGGACCGCACAAGAAGCATTTGTGGTTTGTTTGCGGCCCTTCGAGAGCATTTGAGGGCACTTGTGGGCCTTTAAGACTATTTGGATCACAATGGACTGCTAACGAACCGCAAAGGAAGCATTTGCGATCTGTTTGCGGCCCTTTAAGGGCATTTGAGAAAAGTTGTTGTCGTTTAAGATTATTTGGACCACAATGACCGCAAAGGAAACAATTGTAGTGACTTTGTGGCCGTTTGAGGGCATTTGAGGGCACTTGGGGGCCTTTAAAGCCATTTGGACCACAATGGACTGCAAACGGACCGCAAAGGAGGTAGTTGCGGTATTTTTGCGGCCCTCTATTTGGACCACGATGGATCACAAATGGACCACAAAGGAGGCGTTTTGTCGCCATCTCTCCCCGAGCCATAGATGCTCCCACTCCATGGCCGTGATGTGGCGGTTGGTTTGTTGTTTGTTCCTTCTGTCCGTGGAGTGTGAAAATTTGTGAGCTTACTACTTGACTATTATTGGCAATTTGGGGCCAAAACTCATACGTAAACTTAGAGATAAGTTTTCCCACTTGTGTAGAGGCCTAAATAATAACACTACTATTTTTGACAGGCTCTAGAAGTGTCAAAATTCAGAGGTCTAGAGAGGACTTAGTTTTGATGTCATATATTGCATGAAGTGTCGAAATTCAGAGGTCTAGAGAAGATTTAGTTTTGATGTCATATATTGCATTTAGTCATATTTTGGCAGTTTGTTACTAAGTGGTGGATAAGCTAGGGTTAAGGCCATCTTCCAAGAGAGACTCATCTTCCAAGACTATAGGTAGTAGAAAAGGCGTGGAGAACATAAGCCGTTCCCTCCATCTTTGGAAATCTTTTTTGAGAATTTTGTTGTCTACTTTTGGTGTTTCACTACATTGTGTAGTATTGTTGTGCATAATTTTGATGTTTGCTTGAAGGTGATGATGAATCTATGCTAATGGTGATGTATAGATTGTAGTACAGGGGTACAAGTCAATAGTTCATTTCCTACGTTCTTGTTGCCTTTGCTCTTGCTTTTGTGGTCCCACTCTCCTCGTAGTTAGTTGGCTTATTTATTCATGGATTTGTGGCGGTTTTATGCACTTTAGATGTTTGGCTTCTGGTGATGCCTTCTTGTTGTTGCTACAAGTTTTGTTGTCTTCTGCTTGTTGTGGTGCTGCACTATTGTGGCTGGCTTCATTGCTTTTCTTTACCTGTGTGGCTAGTCGTTGGTGTTGCAAATGGGTTTTTTCTGGTAGGTCTTTTGTCAGGAGTAATCATCGTAGATCTTCTGTGACCAAACAATGAATATCTTATTCTAGACGCTACGGGGCTAAGGATCATATAGGATCTAGCTAGGATTCTGCTGACACTCAACCAGAATCAATTTAATTCAACTACAATCCTATGAGGTTTTCACACGTGGGGGGACAACCTGCCTTAGTCAAACATCTGTTCTGGATGTAAGCTACAGTGGAAACAGCTTCAGCTCATAAACTCTTTGGAAAAGATGCATGTGCCACCATGCATTTGGCTGACTCGACTAGGGTATGATTCTTCCTCTTAGCTAAGCCGTTTGACTGAGGCGACTAGGGAGTGATAAACTGTTGTTCAATGCCTTGGCTTTGGCAGTACTCCTTGAATTCGATAGAGATGTACTCTACACCGTTGTCGGACCTCAGGGCTTTGATCTTCTTACCAGTTTCTTTCTCTGCACGCTCCTTGAAGATTTTGAAACAATTGCAGAATGACTAACTATTTCTCATCCAATCTTAGGGACTATTTTTCATTTCAAACATTTTCAAAAACAAAGAATACCACCACCACAACATTTTTGTTTGTTGCCTTGGATTAGATGATTCTTGGGATGATCTTTACTAGATTGTGCTAAAGAAGGGTAAGTGCAATGAGTTTGATATTTTAGTCAAACTTCAATGAACATTTTTTGGTTGAAGAAATTGCATGTATATGTCCAATACTCACTATGTACATCCACAAGTAGGTGTAGCCAATTTAGGAGCACAAAGCTCGTCCCTTCTCTAGATCAACAAAGATTTGAGCCTAGGTCTTCATTAATGCAATGAGCACTCTTAGTCAACCCATGATGTGGGGAACACGAACTAGTTTTCATGGCTATGTTTTTAATATCTTAGAGCAAATATAAAATTTACTCTTATTCAACCCATAATGTGGGGGACATTGACTAGTTTTCATGACTGTGTTTTTGATATCTTAGGGGATGGTTATTTCATAAAAAAGAAGGATCGATGCATGTTGGAACTTAAGAGCAATTATGAAACTTATTAGCTATTAGTGTGAGTACATTCTATAGATGAGAAATGTTTTCACTTGATCACTTTGTTGTGTAAACCTTTCAGTATTGTAGGTAGATGTGCTCGTAGATGATGTTAAGTTTTGCATAGCTCATTAAAGTTGTTGTTTATTTTTTCACCGGGAGGGTTTTAGTTAAAATCAAACCTTTAGATTGTGATGAGTGAGGTGTCTCTAAAATACAAAGAGAAACCAAGAAGCTGATTTTATGACCATTAGTGTATATATCTTACGCGTGTGAAGAAGACTTGTAGCCTTCTGTTGGAGGATTTGTATGGCAAAATTTAGACTCCTTATATGTACACTTTCTTTTACCTCATAAAGATTACTTTAATTATCAAGTTATTATAGAAGTACAAAAGTTGATAGGTAGCTTTCTTGGTATTGAAGTTTAGAGCCTGGAGATTCATAAAAAAAAAAGTACCATCATAACAAAACAACGTGAAATAAAATTAGATTGGGTAGTTGCTATGAGTTGTGACTCGTCACTTGACTTTCCTTTCCTTCTTTAGATGGTAATTGACGACTCTTGCTTTATTACTTCAGTCTGAATTAAAACTGTTTCTAGTATATATAGTGTGCTCCCATGTTCTCTTGTATATCATGTAGCCAACTTTTCTACAGTAGAAAGATCCAAGGTTGGTTGGTTGGTTGTTTTTTTTTTCCCAAACCAAGGTTGGTTGGTTGGGTTTTTTTGTGAAAAAATTCAGACCATTTAAGATCCAAATTCATAACATGATCTTTGGTTAGAAAGAGAACAATCCTACCAATGTTGCCAATGTAGAAAAATCAACATCTACTCAATGAAAGAGATACAAACTCAATAAGAACCTGATAAAACATCAAACACATGATATGATGAAGTTGTTGTCTATACAAAAATAGTAAGCTACTGTATTTCAAAAATAACATAAAATGAGCATTCTACACACAAGATTGCAAGATATCACAAATATAGTGCACCAATGGATGGATGAACCCAAGAGAACTCATGTATAAGCATGAAGTGAGATAAGAGAGAGAGAATGTATATCTTCCCATGAATGTAAAGCTATATATAGCAGATTCATGACTCATTAATGAGTTTTGATTTCTCTCCATAACAAAAACCCTAGCATTAATGTGGACTAGATTCAATGTCTCCAACATTCAAATTTGAATCTACCAAACTCGTGTACTACACTTTCCCACACTTTCTAAAAGTGCTTATTAAAATGCTTTTAGACTAATATAACTTTGAAAAGTCAAACTCTAAGTCTAATATTGTCATGTTATACCAACAGGGTCAATATAGATTTTGTAGTGAAAAGTATCGTTCCCACATAGGATAGCGTTAGAAAGTTATGTTTTTGGTGTAATTATGACAGGTGGTTTCGAATGTTATTCTGGTTGTCGACAGACATTAAAAAATAACCGATATTACTTATATTTGGAATGGGTAATGTTAATGAATTCAAAACAACAATCTGGCCTCTATCGAATTGAAGTAAGCGTGTTCTACAATTGAAATGTTATCAGAGTAGTACAACAGACTACACTCTGGCTGGCTAAGGTGTCAACAGAGAATCGAGAATTGTTCGATGTATTTGCGACTACGCAGACAATTAATTAATTGAGTTCGCGAACTATTCGTTCCTAGACAATAGTCCTCAACAACTAAAGCCCAACTTAATGGTTAAAGAGCACGAATGGTTTTAGAGCACGTTAGAAACTTATGTCAATGCCAATCAAGAAAACAGATCAGAGACTCAATTCTTCAGATAGGGACTGTCATCTCATTTGTATACATACAACTTAATTCAATAATCGTGCTAGACTGCACAAAGATAGTCATTATTCGAGTGTCGAAAAGAAAGTATTCGCGACAGACGAATAAGATGATTTTAAGACAG
This sequence comes from Diphasiastrum complanatum, assembly GCA_029204225.1. NCBI lineage: Eukaryota > Viridiplantae > Streptophyta > Lycopodiopsida > Lycopodiales > Lycopodiaceae > Diphasiastrum > Diphasiastrum complanatum. Next base: position 7,002,114 of record CM055102.1, read on the forward strand.
TCCCTTAGAGCATGCTTTACGGAAACACAGCAAACGACTGTAATGCACTAGAGCGTCTGTCTGATCAGAGAGTAATTCATGAAATGCTTTAGAGATTGTTAGCAGACTCAAGATCACTCACACTCAGTAGTGTCGAGAACTGAGATAAGGGAGAATAACTCATAGAAGAGAGAGCAGCTTCTGCCTTCAATCTTCTCATTCGCTCTTGGAAATGTTTCTGGAGCGTGACATTATGTTGATTTGCAGCTGTCAGTTGCTGTTTTAAAGAATCGTTTTGAGTCTGATAATTATCAGACTTGGCCTCAATCGCCTTATTGATCTGTTTTAAAGAATCAGCTTCCTTTATTAAGGTTTGAAGCTGTGTGTCGAGAGAATGATTTCATTCAATCAGCTTCGTGTTGTCTGATTCGAGCGAATCAATCTTCTCGAAAGACGCCTTGAGATCCTCTTGGCATCTCCTTTCTGAGTTGACAAATTCCATCGTAAGTTGTTGGTGGTACTTGTCCAACTCATACACTTCAGCCACTAGGTTTTTGGCTTTCTCAGACATATTGCGAAACCACTGGGGCTGGTCGTCTGGTTGTTCTTCATCTGCCACAGGTGCCCCAGTGTCGCCTTCAGTAGTTGTTTGTCTTTTGTCTGATGTATCAGGCTGAGTTGTGTCATCGTCAGAAGAGGAGGCACTCGGCTGCTTCTGAGATGTGGAAGCAGATGCGGGCTGTGAAGAATTAGCAACAGCAACAATAGCTCCATCAGTCTCCATCGCCACAGTTGGAACTGGTTCTGACTGGGATGGTGCAGCGTCAATGTCCATAGTAGTGGTAGCTGCTACTTTGACGGCTGGTGCAATTTCAGTAACGAGGCTGGAAAGGTCAATTGGCTTGGGGGCCAACATCCTTCCTGTCAGCAATGTTTTCTCTTGCTTGTTCAAAATGTCAAAATGGGCGCATAGCCGAGATACATGTGCTCCAACTTTAAAAAAAAATTGGTGCTTGATCCAGCGCAAAAATGCTTTATATGTAATAGTGCCGAAACGAATCGGATTACCCGCAAGTGCATCTAAGATGTAACCAAAATTTTGCACTGAAATTGTCGCATCCGCATCCGTCAAAAAGAGTGCTTGGTTCGCATATTTACAAAACATCTTAACTGTGGTATCACGAATCATAGAGATCTTGTACCCCTTCGTGGGTACGAAGCAATTGTTAACGAAGTGGGCAGCTTCATCCATCGAATCCTTATTTGTTGAGATCATCTTCCCATCCATCGGTAATCCAAGGGTTGTGCAGAACAAGTCTTCAGAGATAGTGAAGAATTTGCCTCGCACATGGACTTTGAAATCCACCTCCAAAATGGAATGAATGGAGTTGACAAACTCTGTACTGACTTTGGAGAGGATGATGGAGGGTCCACTTTTAAATTACCCAACCAACTGGAGAAAAAAAAAATGACAAGTTTCAGTTCACAGTTGAGTGTCGCAAAAGTTTCTTGAAAAGTTCTCGAAAATACTTTGAAAAATAACTTAAAAGATTTGAGAGAAGACAAGAAAAATTTTCGAAAAATTCATGAAACAGTTTGAACAAATATTGAACAGTTGTAGAAAAGTTTACGAAAATTTCTAGAAAATTTTCTAGAAAAGAAAAAAAGTCGCGAACATTATAAAAAAAGATAGAGAAAAATTGGCGATTGATTCCAGAAAATACTAGAAAATAATAAGAATAAAAATAAATAAAAAAAATTCTGGTTAAAGGTAGTATTTTTTTAGTCTGGACCCGTTAATACATGTAGGTAACAGTTCCCCTTCAAGTGATTGAAGTTGCATAGAACTATTGTCAAACACCTCTATGACTTTAAAAGGTCCAAGCCATCGCATATGGAGTTTTCCTGGGTACTTTTGATGGCGACTGTCATATATCAGCGCATAATCATCAGCTTTAAGATCACATTTTTTTATATGACTGTCATATTTCTTCTTTCTTTGTTTTTGGATTTCCTTCGTTAATTTTTGTGAAGACTCACGAGCTTCAGCTAGTTCTTCAATATTAGTCAACCTTTCGTTTATGCATTCTGCATTTGTTCGTTAAGCTTGGATACGAAAAGTTTTGGCCTCAAATTCAATTGGCAAAATAGGATGCATACCATATGTCAGAAAATATGGTGCTTGTTTCATCGTGATTTTCTCTGTAATACGATAAGCCTAAAGAACTGATGGTAGTTTCTGATCCCAATCTGTTGCGTGTGCAATAGTAATTTTAGTCAAGATCTTACATAAAATTCCATTAGCTCTTTCTGTCAACCCGTTTGCTTTTGGATTATACGGTGTAGTTTTTCTGTGTTTGATGAGGAAATAAGTTGTCAGCAACCGTATAGTGTCATTTAAAAAATGTGTACCTCGGTCACTTACTAGTTCGAGTGGACAACCATATCTGGTGATAATACTTTTGAATAAGAACGTCGCGACAATTTTTGCATCATTTCTTTTTGTCACCTCTGCTTCCACGTTCTTTGTAGCATAATCCGTTGCAACTAGAATATATCGACATTTCGTATGTCGGGTAACAGGTTTAATTGGACCGACAAAGTCAATCCCCCACTTCTCGAATGGTGCAAGAGGAAGGATTGGTGTCAACGGCCAATTCATTGATTTTGTAGGCTTACCAGATCTTTGGCATGGATCACATGAACGAATAAAGTTTGATACATCCTTAAACATTGTTGGCCACCAATACTTGGCAGTCAATATCTTATTAACTTTGTTCTTCAAAGCAAAATGTCCACCAGCATCTTTTGAGTGTAAGGCTTTAACAACCTTTTTAATGTGTTTGGATTCGAGACATCTTCGAAGCTGATGATCTGCACCAAGCTTGTACAAAACATTGTTAATAATTGTATAAGGTGCTACCTTATATTGAAAAACTGTCTTTTGCTCCAAATCATAACCATCCGGATATATCTGATCCTTGAGATAAGTAATGATATCAGAATATAACGAATTTGTAGATAAAATCTCGAATAAATGTTCGTCTGGAAAATCTTCATTGATAGGATCTTCAATTTTTTCAGTGTTGAGTCGCGATAGATAATCAGCATTTGTATGATACTTTCCTTGACGAAGCTCTACTTGATAAGTGAATTTTTGCAGAAGTAGAACCCATCGAGCAATTCGTCCTGATAGATCTGATTTAGTTACAAGATACTTAAGAGCATAATGATCCACATGAAAAATAAATGCATATCCCAACAAATAATGTCGAAATTTTTTAACAGTGAAAATCATGCCAAGTGCTTCATTTTCTGTAGCCAAATAATTTTTCTCTGATGCACTGAGCTGTCGACTCGCATAGTAGATGGGATGATCCTTCTTCTGGTCGTCCTTCTGGCTTAGATAGACGCCAATAGCTTAAGATCTTCAAATGCTTTCTAATGTTCATTCATCCACAAATATTCCACTTGTTTCTTCGTAGATGTGTAAGAGAGGCAGCAATAGAAGCATGATTTTGAATAAATCTCCTGTAATAGCCAACATGTCCTAAGAAAGCTCTTAGTTCACGCAAATTGGTTGGTATCAGGAGGTTCTTTATAAGCTCGACTTTATCTTTGTCGACTTCTATTCCTCTATTAGACATTCTGTGTCCGAACAATATTCCTTCTTTCATACCAAAAAAACATTTCTCTGGATGAAGAGATAAACAAGTATCTTGACACCGTTGCAATGTTAATTTCAGCTTCTGCAGGTATGTCTTCATATCACTGTACACACATAAATCATCAATAAATATTTCAAGAAAAGTTCTCAGGAAGGCAGCGAAAATTAACATCGTGATTCCCTAAAAAGTCGCTGGAGCGTCACAAAGACCAAAGGGCATTTTGTTGTAGGCATAAGTGCCCCAATCCGTTGTGAATGTGGTCTTTGAGCAATCCTCCTTTCGCACTCCCACCTGATTATATCCAGAAAAGTCGTCACAGAAACTGTAACGCTCTTGATCAGCAACCTGATCTAGGATGGAATCAGTAAAAGGCAAAGGATGATGGTCCTTCCTGGTGACAGCATTGAGTTTTCGAAAATCCTAGCATATTTGTATTTTGCCAGCCTTCTTCTTCGGGACGACAACAATGGGTGAAACCCATTCACTACTTAAGACGGGATAGATTATACCTGTCTTAAGGTGTTTGTTAAGTTCGTCCTTGACCATTAGAGAGCATTTAGGATTGAGACGATATTGTCTCTGTAGAACAGGTACAACATCTTCTTTCAAATCAATTCGGTGCTCTCCGAATTCTGCACGTATACCCTTCAAATCGTCGAACGACTAGACAAAAACATCTTGATACTCCTTTAATAGTTCAGTGAATTCCGCCAACTCAGATTCTCCAAGTGACTTTGAAACATGCACAAATCTGCCAAGTGCAAGTTCAATCAGTTCAGTAGAATCTAGTAAGATGATACCTTCAGTCATACTGGCCTTGGTATGGCCATGAATTTCGTGCATGGTTGACTCCATAGATGTTTTCTTGTCGCCAACCTAGTTCTTGTTACCAAATCTGTGTTCAGATTCGTCACTTGAATCGTCAGACTCTTTCGAGTTTGTGTCTGCAACGATAATTTCTTCATACGAAACATCAGCTTCATCGTTGTAGGCATCAAAGAATTCTTCGTCATCAGCATTCTCATAACATTCAAAGTACTGCACTTCAATATCAGATTTATAGGAAAAAATATTCAAGGCATACGAAGATTCTTCTGATGTAAAACTGGTGTCGGACAAAGAGTTTCACCTTCATATTTGTCACGACTCCTGGTTATGATTTGTTCTATTGGCTTACCTCGGTTATTGGTCTCACTAGTCTGAAATCTTAGCTTTCTAGATTTCCAATGTACACTAGCATTTGATTGATAAATCCAAGGTCATCCAATCAACACAGAATAGGATGACAAACCGAGTGGTTTGATAACAATGAAATTCATGGTGAATGGCTTGGCTTGAATGTAGACAGTGACATCCTTCAGCTCACCAACAGGTTTTCATCGTGTCGAATCAGCTAACTTGATGTTTCGTTATGTTGGTTGAATGTCAGTCGGCCCCAAAGCATGAGTTGTGTCTTCTATTATTATATTTACGCTGGAACCAGAGTCAATTGACACTTTTTCGATCAGGCATCTTGCAATAGTAACATCAATTTCAGGTGCATCGAGATCACCTAAATCAATGGATAAAACACCAGCATTTGGCAGAGAAATTTTCTTCTTCTTCTTAGGCACAAAAAGGCCTTTCAGTTGCTTTCTGTAATAAGTTTATCTGCCAACAGCTGTTCAAAAGTAATGTTTGGTCGAAGAGATCCGATATCAGTTACGATGTCATATTCTTTTGTCTTTGATTTTGAGGTTGGTTTATCAATAACAGCACTAGACAATTTCGTCTTCGTGATTTCTCCGTCTTCTTCCTCGAAAGTGACCACCTTCTCTGCAGCAGCAGTCTTTAGTTCAGCGTAGATGATTTCCTTTGCTTCTGCCGAGATATCTTTTGCAAATAGCTTCGCAGCATCACGGTCATAGTCAGGGTCATCCTTGAGATCTTCTTTAGTCGTGGATTTGTTCGTCGTCTTGCTAGAAGATTTCATCTTCAAGGATTTTCTGCGCTTTGTCGAAGATTTCTGATCAGGTTTCGAGGAGCTTTTGCTTCTCGTGGTGACTTGGGGAGAATAACTCACAGAACTCTATTCACTTTTTCAATCTCTTACATAAGCATAAACTCTTCTCTCTCGATGATCGAGACTGAAGTGTGAGATCAATATATGTTCTACGGGGCGAACAAACACATCTCTTAAACAATAGGTGTGTCGCTCCCGCAAAAGAGTCTAGTTAAGAAATAAACTGAAAATACGTTCAACTATACCGTAAGAGGTATACTTAACTATGAGTTAAAGTTACTCTAGTTTAACATGTCTTTTCATAACTAGTCGTTGCGTATAGACGACCTAGGTAAGGGTTATCCAAGCAATGTCTTTTCCTATTACAGGTCTAGCCCTTAATTTATAAGGCAAGTACCTAGGAGATATATTCTCGAAAAATGACTTAGGCCTCTTCATGATTTATACTTAACCAGCTTATATCTTCATTTTTGAGTATATCATGCCATATTTATGTTGATATTCAATTTTTAACATTTGCGTGGCATCACAAATATGAAAAATGGCCTCAATTTCCAAATATACAAATATGACCAAAATAGCAAACTAGTTGAAATTTCTCACACTCCCTCTTTAACTAGTTTTAGCATAGACTTTAAACTCCAAGTGAAGTTCTATGCTTCATAAACAAGTATTTTTTCAATTCTTTGGTAAAGATATTATCTACACATTCCTTTAAAGAAACATGTTGAAGCTCCACCTCCTTTGCTATGACTTGCTCACAAAGTGATTTGCCACCTCAATATGCTTGCTCCTAGCATGAAAGATAGGATTGGTTGTGTTGTAAAGTTACCTTTACAAGCCTTACTTTCGGCGCCACCGGCTCCAGTATTGTTCCCCGGCGCCAGTAGTGCCCCTGCTGCTCCCGGCGCCACTGTGACTAGAATCCAGCCGGCGCCAAGTTCCTATGGCTGAAAATCTTTGATCGGTTCTAGCGAAGTCCAGAACCTCACACGATCTAGGCATGATTAAAGGAAGCCTAGGGATCAATAAATTTTAGAGAGAGAAAATGTGCTTTACCAACCTGAGTAGAGTACTTGGTATGAGGGGAGGTGGCAAATCTCACTAATACTATAGGGGAGTGCAGGTTGCGACTCAGGGCGAGCTCCAACCAAGTCTCAGCCTGCCTTGCTGGAATGTTGTCCTGGCACTCGCCTTGGCATGCCAGCACCCCGGAGACTAGGGTTGGTCACACACTTGAAATGTAACCTTCTCAGATTTATCAATAAAGTGGGATTTTTCTCAAACTGACTTTGATTACCTTATGGGTTTCAGTGTTCGGTAAAAGCGCCAGTTGTAAGGCTGTTTCAAACTTTTTAATTTGGCACACAATCGAGGGTCGTATCTCGGGATGCCAGTGGTATGTCGTCGGGACCATTTGGTCCGTGGCGCCAGCGGTATGCTGTCGGGACCATTTGGTCCAAGAACTGGTTGTCTCCATATCTGTCGCGACTTGTGGTTCTGAGTATTCCTTGCATGAACGTGAATGGGTTAAGCTCTTGGGAAACGGGCTCTAATTTGTCAGCTGAGTTGGATGGCTTGCTTGGGTGGAAGTTACATGTTTATGGCTGTCCAGTCTGGCGTGGCACCAGGTTGGCTTCCAGCGCTCGTGACGAAGTTTTCAGTTGGTTAAGTCTGATGTAAGTCAGACCGCTTGCTTGGAATGGATGTTACTCGTTTGTAACAAAGCTTCGAGTTGGTTAAGTTTGATGTATGTCAGGCGGCTGGCACGGAGGGAAGTCACTCACATCGGGACCCCCGATCTGGCATGGCGCCAGGTTCGATCTCAATGTTGGTTTTGGAACTTCAAGTTGGTTAAGTCTGATCTTTGTTGGCGAGTTGGCTGCTTGTATGTCAAGTGGGTTTGGATGGCAAGAGTTGAAGGCTGGGAAGCTAAGTCGTGGTTCTCGGCTCCCTTTGGGATACCTGCGCTACATGTGGTATCAATGTCGACTGGCCGGTCAACTATGTGGATCTCACGGAAATGGCCATGATTTGGAGTTCATCAGAACAACTGTTGTGCAAAGTGCTGCCCACAGTTTAAGCATGGGTGCATCCACGGTCAGGGTGGTCGGCAGAACGGGGGACTTGATGAGTCACGGTGCTGCCCTTGAGGTGTAAGCACGGTCAGTTCTCGCGATTCGGGCATGGCGCTGTCTGCATGTAGGACATATGAGACAGTGTGTTGCCATTAGGTTGGTGTAAGCATGGTCTGTGCCTTGTGGGGTGCAAAGCGACATATTCGAACTGTACGGGTTAACCATTGATACAGAGATGCTGCTCGAATTCGGGTGTAAAGCACGGGTGGTTAGCTGTCGGTGCGAGATAGCTGTCGATCATTTAGCTATAAGGGCTATCGACCAAAAGGAGGTGGGGCGTGACTGAGGCAATGTGCTGCTTAATGGTGAAAGCACGGATAGTTGGAGTGGTGTACTCTATGGGTTGATTCTGTGATCGATTTGTATGGGTGTGGCCAGGCAAAGGTCCTTTGGCAGGACAATCTCAAAGGGGGACCTTGTCTTTGTTACCTGTTAGTAAACATGCCTGAGTGTCATGCTTGCATGTATTCGTGGTGAGTCTTAGTACTCGTGATTTGCTTGGTTTGCATGATTGCTTGTGATACAAGGAACTGATGGCTCGAGAAGGAACCTTTCTTTTGAAGGCTGACACCATCAAACAAAGAGGACTACAGAATCTGTGGGGCGGATTTGCGGTTCAAGTACTCACACGTGAACGGCAACGAAACGACTGGATGTTTGCAAAGGATGGATGGCTATCTTGTTTCTTGGGTTAGTTTCATTTGCGACGACGCCCACCAAATGCAAGTAGGAAGTCAAAAGTTGGAAAGAGCAATTTCAAGGGAGATCTTCTATGGAGCAGTTGGTCTTCATTTGGGATGGCTACCTTTGGAACTGAAACTCACTAAGCATGGGTGATATCCAGTATCAGTTGGGTTTTTCCTCAAAGGGAAAAAGATTAGGATCCTCTTCAGAGATTGGCAACAAGTTGGATCAAGCCATAATCCTAGCAGATGGGAAGCAAAGTGTTGCCAAGGCTTTTTGTCTGAGAACTCTACTCTAAGTCCAATCAACTGTTTTTTTATAAATGGAGGGGAACTATCACACACACCTCTCACTTGGGGCAAATTTTGATTGAAAGTTGATCAAAACGGGGGCAAATTTAAGGTGACCTAGCCATACTCACACGAGGAGACTGGCGAACTTTGGACCTAATAAGTTGACAAGTTTTTGTTGTGGAAGGAAAAGCTTGTTATAGGCTTTCTCTAGACCAGCAATGATGAGGAGACATAATGAGTACGCTGACTTGTGTTATGTGTAAGATAGCTGATCAATGAAGGAACTGTGAAAGTTGAGTCTTGCACGAGAGACTTGGTACTTCGAACGGACGCTAAGGGATAGTTCATGTTGAGATCGGACTAGTGCAAACTCTAGGTGCATGTGTCTGATTCAAAGAGATCTACTTGAAGCCAATCTAGATGTACACTTCTTGTTTTGACTGTGAGGCAACTGACCAGTGATGGAACTGTGAAAGTCAAGTTTTGCGCGATGGACATGACACTTCAAACGAACGTGAAGAGTTAGTTCGTATGCGGATCAAACTGGTGCAACCCCTTGGCTCTTCACGAGGCCAATAGTTACATTTGGATTGATTCAAAGATAGCTACTTCAAGCTAAGTGAGAGATGCATTGCGGAGTACTCAATCTTTGCCTACCTCAAAGAGCCAAAAATGAAAAATATCAAGATCAGGCTGGGACAAGGAGAGAAATCAAGGTGCATAAGCAACAAGGCACAGAGTGGACCATAAAGTGGACAATCAAACGATAAATCCTTTGGCTCAGGGAGCTCTGATACCTGTGCGGAATTGATCAAATATGGAGCTCAGGGGGCTCAATACAAAGTGCATCAAGGACAAATCAGGAGCTCAAAGGAGTTCCAAAGTCAAAGAAGCGACAAGGACGAACATTTCATAGAAAGGCCTCTGTCACTAGGTAATAAGGTTCTTGGGTTTTACGAAAGCGATATAAAACCTACGCTTTTTCCAAACAAAGTGATATTTTCAAGTTAAGTAATTTTTCAGTACAAAGAGCTGAGCCTCGGACTTGTGGTGTGCCAGCTTCAATGCTAATAAAAAGTGGCCAGTAAATTGAGTATTGTGCCAAGTAGATCAAATGTATAGTTACTTTTATTTGGGAGGCACCTTTCCTTTAATCTGACATCTGATGAGGACATCAGATTTTATAAAGGTGGGGTGGATGTTGTAAAGTTACCTTTACAAGCCTTACTTTCGGCGTCACCGGCGCCAGTATTGTCCCTGGCGCCAGCAGAACCCCTGCTGCCTCCGGCACCACTATGACCAGAATCCAGCCGGCGCCAAGTTCCTATGGTTGAAAATCTTTGATCGGTTCTAGCGAAGTCCAGAGAGCTCAGATCGATGTGTAATCACTTCACACGATCTAGGCATGATTAAAGGAAGCCTGGGGATCAATAAATTATAGAGAGATAAAATGACTTTCTAGAAAAACGTGCTTTACCAGCCTGGACAGAGTACTTGGTATGAGGGGAGGTGGCAAATCCCACCAATACTATAGGGGAGTGCGGGTTGCGACTCAGGGCGAGCTCCAACCAAGTCTCAGCCTCCCGTTGTCTAGGCACTCGCCTTGGCATGCCAACGCCCCGGAGACTAGGGTCGGTCACACACTTGAAATGTAACCTTCTCAGATTTATCAATAAGGTGGGATTTTTCTCAAATTGACTCTGATTACCTTCTGGGTTTCAATGTTCGGTAAAAGCGCCAGTTGTAAGGCCGTTTCAAACTTTTTAATTTGGCACATAGTTGAGGGTCGTATCCCAGGACGCCAGTGGTATGTCGTTGGGACCATTCGGTCCGTGGCGCCAGCGGTATGCTATTAGGACCATTTGGTCCAGGAACTAGTTGTCTCCATATCTGTCACGGCTTGTGGTTCTGAGTGTTCCTTGCATAAACGTGAATGGGTTAAGCTCTTGGGGAACGAGCTCTAACCTGTCGGCTGAGTTGGATGGCTTGCTTGGGTGGAAGTTACCTGTTTATGGTTGTCCAGTCTGGTGTGGTGCCAGGTTGGCTTCCAACGCTCGTAATGAAGCTTTCAGTTGGTTAAGTCTGATGTAAGTCAGATCGCTTGCTTGGAATGGATGTTACTCGTTTAACGAAGCTTCGAGTTGGTTAAGTTTGATGTATGTCGGACGACTGGCATGGAGGGAAGTCACCCACATCGGGATCCCCGATCTGGCATGGCGCCAGGTTGGATCTCAATGTTGGTTTCGGAAATTCAAGTTGGTTAAGTCTGATCTTTGCTGGCGAGTTGGCTGCTTGTATGTCAAGTGGGTTTGGATGGCGAGAGTTGAAGGTTGGGAAGCTAAGTCGCGGTTCTCGGCTCCCTTTGGGATGCTTGTGCTACAGGTTGCCAACTTTTGAGCTGATTGATTGGGCTCTCTGAAAAATCCATCCTTGATCATCCTCTTGATCCATACCATCTCCTTTGTGCAATGTGTAAGTGCTTTGTACTCAGCCTCACTAGATGACAATCAGATAGTGGCTTGTTTCTTCGACATCCATGATATAGCTCCATCACCTATGAAAATACAATGAGCACTTATGGATTTCCTATAAATTTGATCTCTAGCAAAGTTTGAATCTAAAAATCCAAACAAGTTAGGTGATGATCCATCATACAATATGCCAAAATCTCGAGTTCTCATGATGTATCTCAAAACTCGTTTCCCTAGCTGCCAATGCTCTTCACTAGGATCCTGCATATATTGGCTTAATCTACCAACACAATAGCTTAGATCTGGTCTTGTGATGGTTAGATAGATAAGTGAACCAACTAGCTTTCTATAGAGAGTAATGTCCTTGAAGGATCTTTCATTACCTCTTATAGTTAGCTTTACATTTGACTCCATAGGTGTCTCAAAAGACTTTGCATCTATCATATGAACTCTTTCTATAATAGAATAAGCATACTTCTCTTGACAAATGAAAGTAGATTGAGGGGTCCTAATCACTTCTATTCCTAATAAGACAAATGACCAAGATCATGCACCTCAAACTCCTTGTTGAGAGCACTCTTGATATCCTCCACGTCTTGGTTGTCTCCACCACTCAAGATGACATCATCCACATAGATTAGCAAAATGGTAACATCATTTCCAACAAACCTATATTAAAGTGAATGATCATACTCACTCATAACAAAGCCTTGAGAGAGTAAAATAGTGTTAAGCTTAGCATACCAACTCCTTGGTGCTTGCTTAGGGCCATACAAACTCTTTTGTAGAAGACACACATAATTTGGCTTTGTAGGTGAAATGTAGCTCTCGAGATGCTCCATGTAAACTTCCTCCTCAATACCACTGTTCACATTTTTTTTTGTAATATCCAATTGCCATAGATTCCATCCATAAAGAGTAGCAAGAGAGATGATGACCGGAATGCTTACCATCTTTGCCACGGGTGCAAAGGCTTCATCATAGTCAATACCATGTTCTTGAGCATATCCTTTGGCCACCAACCTTGCCTTATGCTTATTGATAGATCCATCTTGGTTTGTCCTCACCTTGAAGATCCATTTACATCCAATAGCTTTCTTGTCCTTAGGTAAATCCACCAATCTCCATGTTTCATTCTTCATAAGAGCTTGATACTCAAGATCCATTGCTTGGATCCACTCCTCTTTGTTCCTTGCTTCATCTACACAAGTAGGTTCATCAAAAGAGGTTAGGAAAGCAAAGTGTGTACCTCCAATAATTTGCTTACAGTTCTCATCATATGTGAGCCTTGAAGGTGTTTGCCTTTGACTTGATGTTCTCCTTGGCTTTTGACTTGATGAAGGTCCTTCATCATCACCATCTAAAGTAGGATCCATGTCATCACCATCAAGAATATTAGATCCATCCACAACATCATTACTTGAAGACACCTTTGGAATATTTCCCTCATTAAAAATGGCATATCTACCAGCAATTACCTTATTAGTAGTAGGAATGTAAACCTTGTAGGCTTTACTCACCTTACTATATCCAACAAATATACCTTTCCTTGAAGATGGATCGTCCTTTGTCCTATCATCAAGAGTTATATTGACATAGCAAGTACATACAAAAGCTTTAAGAAATTTGACACTCGGCCTCCTCTTGAATAGCATCTCAAAAGGTGTTCTTCCATCCAATATAGCACTCGGCCACCTATTGCATAGAAAGTTAGCACACAACAAGGCTTGATCCCAAAATGGTTTAGATTAGCACCTAACCTCGTGGCTTTGGAACTTTCACATAAAGTTCTATTTTTTCTCTCGGCTACTCCATTTTGTTGTAGTGTCCTTGGAGTTGTGTAGCCTCTCTTGCTCCCATGCTCATCACAAAAGGCATTGAACTTGTTTGAGATATACTCACCACCATTGTCACTCCTCAAGCATTTGATCCTTGTAGAAAATTGGTTCTCCCTTGCATTCTTGAACTTCACAAAGATATCATACACTTCATCTTTGCTCTTTAGTAGATAGATCCAACAAAATCTACTAAAATCATCAATGAAAGCTACATACATCTTAACTCCAATATTGCTAATTTTAGTAATTCCATGAATATCTGAATGTGCAACTTGAAAAGGCTTTATAGATCTAGATGTAGATCTAGTATAAGGTAGTCTATGTGACTTTGATAAAGCACAAGATTCACAAACATGATTGATGCTAGTTAAGGATCTTGGAAAACCAATCACAACTTGCTTCTTAGCCATTACCTCCAATGACTTGAAGTTGAGGTGCCCCATCCTTTTATGCCAAACCTCTTAAATAGGTATTTGCTCACATGCCACACATCCAACTTGGTTAGCAATAACACAAGCATCTAGTTTGAACAACTTCCCTCGCCTTTTACCTTTTGCAATCAAGACATTCTTCCTTTTGATCATGCAAGCATCTCCATAAAACTCAACTTTGAAATCTTTACTTAGCATATGACTCACACTAAGTAAGTTATTGGTAATGGAAGGTATGAACAAAACATCCTTCAAAAGAATATTCCTATTTGTAGAGAGAAAAATAGCAATTGTGCCAATCCCTTTGATTGCACACTCACCATCATTGGCCGTGTAGATCACCTTCTTGTCATCTCCATATGCTAACAAAGAAGTGAAGTACTCCTTGTGAAAAGTCATGTGTGAGCTTGCACCACTATCAATCCACCATGGATCTAGATCTCCATCATTAGCAAGCATACTTCCACAATGAATAGTTGCTTGAGGTAAGCCTATCATTACCGTCCAACATGTATCCATTTGATGTAGCCATGTTGCAATGACCTGATTCTCTCTTTCAACCTGTTCCAATGCACAAAGCACTCTTCTGAAGAACAACAAATGTTTTCAAAAAAGAAATCACAAAGATATGGAACCTCTCAATTCTCTTCTAGCACTTATATCTAGCAAATTAACACATAGAATGTAGAAATCTTGATCAACCTATGATCTATTCTCAATCTAATGACTCTTGCCACATCCTAAGATTGAAACACATTTTAATGATGTTCAGTAACCTCACAAAATAGAGATCCAATCAAAATTAGGATTTTGACAAAATCACAAAAAATCGAATAGTTTATTTGTACATGCAATTGCCAAAAACTTGATATAGAATCTTGTAGCTTCAAGTGAGACCTTCCTAATGCATCAAAAATTGGCTAAATCCAATAAGTATAGTGTGAAATTTGAATTTCTCAAGTTCATTGTCCTGAATTGAGTTTTGACCAGGAAAATATCCAATCTACATATGCAAAAAAACTTGATTTTTGAGTAGAAGTCAATCTAGCATGCTCTAGCATTGATATCTCCTCCAAATCCTTGACGAATGTGGCTGATCCTTTCATAACCTGCAACACAAGCTCAGATACCATGTGAAGAATTTCAAATCATATAAGATCCAAATTCATAACCTGATCTTTGGTTAGAAAGAGAACAATCTACCAATGTTGCCAATGTAGAAAAATCAACATCTACTCATATGCAAAACGTGATCAAACATCAAACATATGATATGATGAAGTTGCTGTCCGTACAAAAACATTAAGTTACTGTATTTCACACGTGTGAATCCGAAAATAGCATAAAATAAGCATTCTACACACAAGATTGCAAGATATCACTAATATAGTGCACCAATGAATGGATGAACCCAAGAGAACTCATGTATAAGCATGAAGTGAGATAAGAGAGAGAGAATGTATATCTTCCCATGAATGTAAAGCTATATATAGCAGATTCATGACTCATTAATGAGTTTGATTTCTCTCCATAACAAAAACCCTAGCATTAATGTGGACTAGATTCAATGTCTCCAACATTCAAATTTGAATCTACCAAACTCGTGTACTACACTTTCTACAAGTGCTTATTCAAATGCTTTTAGACTAATATAACTTTGAAAAGTCAAACTCTAAGTCTAATATGAGATTTGGCCTCAATTGCCAAATATACAAATATGACTAAAATAGCAAACTAGTTATTATTGTTGAAGTTCACATAATTGAGCAAAGCACTATGGATACTCAAAAGTTTGAATTAAACATGGCAAATATTTTGAAAGTCCATAGTTCAAGGGGACAATAGTATAGCATTGTTGTGAAGAGCAAACTTGAAATCAATCGTGAGAAATTTTCAAGCCAATTTTATAAAAAAACACAAGAAACCTACAATATTTCAATAAATGTGATAAGAAACTATAATATATTCTAAAATTTTGAAATATGTAAGTAAGGGCGGCTTAACTTAGGAGCCTAGTAAGTGGAGAGACCCAAAATACTCTCTTCTCATTGGTTGGGGCCACTGCCAGTGATTTTTCCTCTTTTTGTTCTAGGTGGCGTCCAATGTGGTTAGAAAGATACCAACATGAGATCGGGAGCTCTTCACACATAACCCCTCTTGCATGTAATATATGTCATTCTCTCCAAGGGCCATACGTTATGTTTTCACAAGTTTTGACTATTATGCCAATATGTTTTAACAACCCATGCTTGGTGATCCAACAATTTGCCATTGAGATTGTTTCTTTCTATGTGGAGATATAGCTTGCAACGAAGACAATTTTGTTGTCTTTTCGCACGAGGGTGGACTCTGAATTCATATTCCTGAAGAACTTGCTGCATATGAAGTGTGCAAATTTTGTCACTACAAGATGGGTTGAGGTGGAATGCACACTTCACATCTAAAGGTTTCTTTAACCCCTTGATCTCATGGGCCCTACTAACGTCATGTTTGGGGGGTGAGATGGGCCATGTAAAGAGGGGGCCCCAGCTCCATTTGATAGGAGAGAATTCAGCTATGTTCACTTAGATGATGGGACCTATAATGGGCCCATGTCCGATCAAATGAAGTAGGACAATAATTAAATTCAAATTTAGTCAACTTGCATTTCCCTCCACAATTTGGCATTGTGATGGCATAGGTGTACTCTCTTAGTAAGTGAAAGATCTATAACAAAACAGACTTTCATCCCTATAGGTTTTACTTAGTTTGAGGTGTAAGATTTTTTTTAGGCAATCCGCCTTTTTGCTTGAAAAGCTAAAACGAAAATGCACTTCTAATAAGGAAGAATTGGCCTTGGAAGATGGGGAAGGCATCAAAAGTAGTTGTGGAAGAGGAACATCTTTTGGTTTTTTTTTTTTTTTTTTTTTTTTTTGGGGGGGGGGGGGGGGGGGGGGCAGTGGTTTAATGATTTTTTAAAACGGATCCATGAAAATTCCAATTTCAAAATTGGTCTTAAAGCCATTGTGTTTTTTTTTGGAAAAAGTCTGAGGGTTGGATGTGAGTCTTTTATTTTTATGGTTGGAACGTTGACGATTTTTTTTAAACGAATCCATGGAAGTTGAAATTCCAATTCCAAATTTGCTCTTAAAGGCATTTTGTGTTTTTCCTTGGAAAAAGTTCCAGCCTTGGAAGTGATTCTTTTATTTTTATTCTCTAAATACGAATATTCATGATTCTCATATTTAGTTATTTGGCCTCATTTTGCATGAATCAATACTTGTAGTCGTAGGCATGACCAAGGTATATCTATAAAATATATGAGCCATAATGAAAAATGGAAAGACAATCCTTTACACTTGGGAAAAGTCTTTCTAATGACATTTACACTTTGCTTGTTCAATTATGGCTCAGCCTAGTGACCTAGCCATAATTCTACTATTGCAAATGCAAAAGTCACTAAAAGGACCATTCTCCAATAAAGAAAACTTTTTCAAAAACTATACCGACCAACTTAAATGCATAGTGTTGTCCAATGTCCATGCAAGGCGAAAAATCACATAGAGGGCTTTGAACCATTTTCTAGGGAGACCAAATGCAAAATTGTCTTGCTTTTATTAATCCACCTTTCAATTCTAAGGTAAATAATAAAATATGCCTTTCAAATATTTACCTTGTATAGGTCAACCTTCTAAAATTTGCCTTTTAAAGGAGAACTTGATGAACTTTTTATAGGCCCTTGGTCTTGTCGCTTACTAGCACAGATCAAATTATGCTACACAGACTCCACTGTTCACCCTGTGTTCAAAGATTTCAAGAACAAAACAAATACTTCCTCAAAGCCACCCATGTTCAAAGATTTCAAGCTCTGAGAGATCATCCATTGCTGAGTAGCACAAAACAGATACTTCCCCCAACACACTCCATCATTCGCCCCGTGTTCAAAGATTTCAAGCTCTCAGAGAACATCCATCGCTCGGTAGCACAGCACAAATACTTCCTCAGAGCCACTACCCTCACTGTTCGCTCCGTGTTCAAAGATTTCAAGCTCTCAGAGATCGTCCATCGCTCAGTAGCACAAAGCAAATACTTCTCGAGAGCGAGAGCCGCTGGTGCCAAGTGAGGGTATTGGCCCTTGGGGCCCTGGGAAATGCATTGAAGTGTGCAGGTTGCAAATGCGAAGCACATGACAGGCCCCCTCCTCATCAAACACGTGTCAGCACGTGAGTTCCTCAGGGGCTACCGCGAGGGCCGCCGCGGGAGTCCTCTGACAATCCCCCGCTCCCGCTTTCCTTTTTTTTTTTCTTTTTTTTTGTTCTGTTTTTCTTTTGCATGAGATTTAAGGCTAGGCTTCGCCACTCTCTCTCTCTCTCTCTCTCACAGAGTCTCTATCTCCCTCGATTTCTTTGCATGAATTCAAAGCTTTGCGGTTTGATCCATCCCTGCCTGCCTGCCTGCCTGCCTGCCAGGAAATCTTGGAAGCTGCTTGAATTTGAGTGTGCGGTTTGTGAATTGATTGGTGCTGCAGCTGATCGGAGGGAGCAGGATTTGGGTTGTGAATCTTCAGACTTCTAGCCACAAAGCTGGATTCGATAATTTGGAGTGCAAGTCCTGACTGGCTTGTGCTTTTAGTAATCCGGAGCATAATATCTGCCTAATTCTGATCGTCTACACTGGATGATTCGGGCATTTCAATCCATGTTTGCTTTGATCGCTGTAACAGAAAAGCAATGCGATCATTGTTGATTCGAAGTTTCAGTAGCCCTACTTTGTGAGTAGGTTGGTTCTCATTGGTAGGCGCTAGATTGTTGGCGCAGGTGAGCTGAATTGGTGCTTCATCTTTGTCCAACGCCTCGACTGGGTGACGTTTTACCTGAGAAATTTCATACCTGGGAATCCGGTTGCGATAAAATTGACAAGAAATGGCATCCCAGGCTGAAAATTTTTATACTCAGAAGCTGGGATGTGAAAAACTGAAAAGATATGGTTTCTGAGGTTGCCTTAAGATCTGTATAGCTTGCAGTGTGAGTCATGCGGACTATGAAGCTTGGCCGGCTGCTGCGAGGATGCGCGGCAGCTGTTGTTGTAGGGTCGGTTGGAGTAGGTGTGGCATATGACATAAGTTCTGTTTTTGGGAGTGAGGGAGGTGGGAGGGAGGCGCTTAAGCAGCGACTGGCTGCAGGCGACGGGACCTATACCTCCGAGAGCAGTGCAAGAGGCTGCTCTACGTTGGTACCAGTGCCGTAAATCCTCTGGATGTGCTTGTTATTGGCGGTGGCGCCACTGGTTGCGGTGTTGCTTTGGATGCTTCCACTCGTGGCCTTCGTGTGGGGTTGGTGGAGAGGGAGGATTTTGCTGCTGGGACATCTTCCCGTTCTACAAAATTAATCCACGGAGGTAATTACATCACCATATCTCACTCCATCTTCTCATACAAAATTATTTTCTTAGCTTAAGCTTGCAAACAAGAGGTCGTTTCAGATCAGTCGTTGTCACTCGTCAATCAATTGATTCCTTGTTCCCACCGTGAAATTATACTGTGATATTATTTACGCACAACTTTTTATTAATCTTGAGCATAGCTGCTTGACTGCTATTTAGACATTGTTGATTGAAGCTTAGTGAATTGCAAGCTTGCATTTGTGGCTGAATTGAATGTTATGTGCCGGTTTTGGGGTCAGGTGTGAGATACTTGGAAAAGGCTGTCTTTCAGCTTGACTATGGGCAATTGAGGCTGGTGTTTCATGCCCTGGAAGAGCGAGCCCGATTGATACAAAATGCTCCTCATCTGTGTCATCCTCTCCCCACCATGACCCCATGTTATGAGTGGTGGGAAATTCCTTATTACTGGTCAGGTTTGAAACTTTACGATTTAGTAGCAGGGAGACAAATGCTTCACTTTTCGCGTTATCATTCGGCCAAGGAATCTTTGGAGTTTTTTCCCACTCTTGCAAAAGAAAGTGCTCATGGAAAGACTTTGAAAGGAACAGTGGTGTATTATGATGGTCAAATGGATGATTCGCGCGTAAATGTTTCCCTGGCATGTACAGCTGCATTAACAGGAGCAGCAGTCTTAAATCATGCTGAAGCCATTGCTGTTCAAAGGGATGAAGTCACAAACCGTGTGACGAATGTACGTGTTCGCGATAATTTAACAGGAAAGGAATTTGATGTTCATACAAAAGTAGTTGTCAATGCTGGTGGCGCATTCAGCGATGAAGTGAGAAAAATGGCAGACAAGGATGAGAAAATACCAATAATTACACCAAGCAGCGGGGTTCACATTGTGCTACCTGATTACTATTCTGCTGATGCTATGGGCCTTATTGTACCAAAAACCAAGGATGGCCGTGTTGTATTTATGCTACCCTGGCTAGGAAGGACCTTGGCAGGCACTACGGATTCCAGCACCAAGTTAACCATGTATCCAGAGCCTCAGGAGGAAGAGATTCAGTTCATCTTGGATGCTATAAGTGATTATTTAGCTGTTAAGGTAATCTTCACGTTGTTATATTGCTTCTGGATCTCGTCTATGATCATGTATAGTGTCCATAGTTAGTTGAGGACTGTTGCTCTAGCCCAAATTATAAAGAACGCAATCTCAGCTTGCAGAACTGACACACCTTTCAGCTGATTAACCACCATTCTTAACTATAATGACATGTCCCTGAAGATTATTTTGCTAAAAGCTGTCTGTTTGTAGATGTGAGGAATATCAGTTTTTTTACTATGGTTGATAATCAAAGTGAGTTTGCCTCTTCAGCTTGTTGTTGTCTTGTCTATACTGCTCTCTGCTTTGGGAATGATGATAGAAAGTCCCCATGTTTAATTTGTCCAAATAGAAAAATATAAATGCTGACCACAATTTTCTTTCTATGCTTCTGACTTGCACCTTTCCTGTTGTCTACATGACTGACTAGTTGGTTAAGAGCTTGCAGCTAATAGTCAAGATGAAATACATCTTAGATGAGAATTTGCAGTTATGCAGCTGCAGCTAATTTCTGAGAGGAATTTTTGATAGTCGTAGATAGCTAGTCAAGAATCTGTTGGCCTCCATAGCATAGATCCGTAATGCTGTTCCATACATGTCTTTGTTCTGGGCCCTTCAGTATGAAATTGTAGTATTTTTTAGCTCTGTATGGTTGTAGGTACTGAGCATTAAAAAACTTAGAATCAGTGGAAAAAATAGATTTCAATTCCAAAATGTATTGAGACGAAGTTTTATGTACTGCAAATCTAGCATGAGAAAAGTAGTCACAATTCCAACCTATGCCATACTAACCATAGATCGAAAGTGTACAGAAGGTGCCCTTTCAGAATGTTATGAACGAATTTCAAGTTTTTTCTTTAATTTTTTTTTAACATATACTAGCAAAGTGTGCCTGCAGATGGTGTGT